>CAUZXS010001524.1:2500-32809 GCA_963585895.1 Sepioteuthis lessoniana
TGGCAATGGAACATTAAGAATAGTTGTAATTATACTTAAACATTTATAATTAAATCAAATTTCAACATTAAATAACCTATTAGTTGTTGATATGCCATTAAATAAACCAAATCAACCTTGATATGATTTAGTGTTGGGCACATAACCATGTGTGTGTGTGTGTGTGTGTCTTGATATGTCTAAAATCTTGTATCAAGACAAAACGAAGGAATACATGAAATTATATTTTTCTACAAACTAGTCCCCTTGATATTTAATAGCCTTAGTTCCAGTGAGTTTGTCATTGGTCTATCACCAATTGCATATTTTAGTGTCAAGAAAAGCTCCACTGTCATTTCTTCCAAATTCTCAAATCTCACCTCAAGACAAATTTTTAGTTGAGGAAACAAACAAAAACAAACAAACAAACAAACAAAAAAAAAAAAAAAAAAAAAAGAGAGACTAGGTTATGCGAGTACCAAGGGTGCTTCATTTTCACAACGTTGCATTTCATTAAAAACTACAGCTCAAAATATATTAAGAACTGACACTAACTCATGTAGACAGCAGTCAGTCAATTCTTTTAATAAAATTTGCTCAGCTATGCACACATCTTCCTTTAAACTAAAGATTCAGTCTCAATACTTTTTGATCATATTTTATAAATAAAAAGGCTCAACTATGGAACTATAAAACAAACAAAAAAAAAAAAAAAAAAAAAAAAAATCACAAGCTTTAGAAGTAGAACCCAAAAATAAAAATAACAAGTATTCCTCGATGTCTTCTGCACAACTAAAATTATGTATTTTTGTAAATGCTCAAGGATAAATGACCCGTGTCCAATTTGGCATTAAAACAGTGTAGAGAGAAAAATTCCAAAGGTATATTAGATAATTTTTAACAAGAAATAGCAAACCCTATACCCCTTTACTTTCTTCAAATAAGACAATACATACATGTATGTAATTCAAAAAGTAAACTTATAAGGAACAATTCCTAATAGAATATATAATCATCAATATATTCCAACAGAGTGCTCAATGTATGGTTATCAATATATAAAAATATATAAAAACAATTCACATACAGAGCAATTATATCATTAATATCAAGTAAAACTCAATGGATGTAAATCCATTATAAATTTATTTCAACAATCTGTTTACACTATTTCAATATTTAAATGTAGACAGAAATAGATTTAAATGAAAATGATACATAATTTAACTATATTGGCCCTAATGGATGAATAGTGGTTTTTAATACCTACTTTTAATATGAAACAATTATAAATTATAAGGGTCACAATAAGACTATAATAGTACTATTAACTAAAAATTTACCTAAAAATTACAAAATTATACACTAATATTAAACTGAAGAATTTGGATTAGTTTTCTCTTAATAAATTAACTACCTTATTTTAAATGAATTAATGGAACTGATTATACTTAACAGTGAAATAAATATTAAAAATCAAAATTAAATTAGCCATCCGTAAAAGGGGAGCTAACTTATTAATGAGCTGATTAGGATATAAACAAAAAGTTATTTATATGAATAATTCAAATATAGCCATGTTATTGAATTTAACATCTGCCTTTCATAAAATAAATAATCCTAAATATAGTTAAGAATACTTTGGTATAAGAACGACTATAGTCAGAATATACGATTTTTCAAAATAATAATTAGGGAATTGGGAAGAACTCGATATTCAGATTATAATAAAAATAAGAGTTTGTTTTTGTTATTTTAAATGAGGAAATTGATTAAGACTTAAAAATGTAAACTATCGTTTAAAAAACTTTTCTGGTACAGCACCAAATAAGTAACACAATAAAAAATAGATTATACTCTATTGGGTTAAAAAAATTTCTTTTTTTTTTTTTAAATATCCATAAGGAAACTGATGTATAATTCCTTAAATCAAGATAAATTTTCTTTCCCTCAAAAAGCTTTAATCCTTCATTGAAATTGTTTGGCATCTGAGGACATAATCTGCATGAACAGATTATTGAAATAAATTTTTAATGGATTAATATCTGTTGTGTTTTACTTGATATTAATGAGATCATACTCACCTGGAGTGCCATCTGTTGCTGGTGCTGCACCTGGTAGAGTGAGGACACCACCTTCCTTCAAATGTTTGGAGGCCAGATTAGAGGCAATCACCGAAGACCAAACACTTTGCTTCCACATGTCATCAGCACTTTTGAAGAATTCTATAAAAAGATAAATTTTATAAGACATACACATTTATTAAATGTTACCTTGTCAGTTGTTTTCCCTCCCCCAGTTTTCTGGGAATAATTCTCTAGTTAAACTTCAAGAGAGCAGTTATTTAAGGCAGTAGCTCCCTATCGCACATAAACCCAAATTATTCTATGATGTCTGAGGTGGATTGCCAATAAGGTTAGAGCTATTTTTGACATCATTCACTTGCAGACTAGAGAGTTCCTACAATAAACACCCTTGTATCACATTTCCAAGATCTGGAAAGAGGCTGATCAATTGATAAATTTAACCAAGTCCAAAACAAGGTCAAGATGTGACAGTAAAAGTGTTGTCTTTTTTTGTTAATATGTACAAAAAGAAACTGGTTAAGTACATAACCAGTTTCTATTAAGAAATTTTTCAATAAAGAAAAACAAAATTGTTCACTACAAAATCTTGACCATTTAAGATATTTAAAGATTTTATTTTCAATTACTCAATGAAAATTTTATATGCACAATATATAAATAAATGCTTTTAGGTAATTAATGCTAAATTAAAATGACTATGCTAATTTATGAGAAAAGTTTTAAGCATTACCAAACCAAAAAAGATAACCAATGTCTGCTTTAATTCCAAAAATTGAGACTTCATCTGCTTCTAATACTCACTGCTTTTTCTATCAAAAGTTCTTTGCAGGCACTCAAAACACCTTGTAAACCTGTTCTTCTAAACATGCCCTTTCAAAATTTAAGGCATACATTTCTGTAATCATTGCAACACTGTCAATTATAGTGAAAATCTCATTCAAGGTTAATGGGGAAGGAGGAGAGATCTGGAAAGACTAAAAAAATTTCCTGTATAAATTAATTGCTTCTTGATTTTACACAAGATAAGGGTAAACTGCAGTTTGTGAGCAATATGCTGTCCAGTGTGCTTTTTGAATGGTCCACCTAACTTCATCAGGAAAATAGTTTAAAATTTTGTTTGTTTCATTTAATTTTCACTTTTTTTTATAGTCAAATGAAAAAAATTTGACACCAATCATACTAATTTTACGAATATTTTCATGTTAACATTACCTTTCAATTTAAAAGTGACAAATGAAATTAATAGGCAGACTGTTAAATATGTAGTTAAAAGAAAATAGTTTTAATAAAGTTTTGATTCATAGATGATGAAAATATTCAATTCTTTTCTTCAATACATGGATCATTCACATTAAATATATTCATTTTTCTTAACATACCAAGATTTCAACCTTTTATTGAAAAGATCATTTGACCAAAGCAAGAAAAAACAATTTTTTCCTATTTCTAAGATAGTTGCTTACATGTATAGCTTATTGTAATGAAAATAGTTGAGGTAGCTTCAACAAAAAAATTACAATGAGTATTTTTAGTAGTGTAGCCCAATTTTTAAAAAATTTTTTTAAAAAACTGTCCATGCCTGATTTACACCATCTCAGCATACAAAATGTATTATAGGAATATTATTCCTTCTATAAAAGAACAAAACAGACCAAGAAATAGATTTTTTCTTCTTCTATGAAAAAAAAAAAAAAAAAAAAGTTTCTTTCCATCAAACTTCAATCCAATGGATTTATTTTTTGTGCACTTGTCACCAGGTTTCAGTTAATCCATTCGATATATTTCCTCAAATATATTAACTACAGGTTAATTGGTTGGTTGGGTTTTATGGCATATCAACCTTTGTAGGTTATTTAATGCCAAATCCATTTTTTTTATGTAAGTAATCAATTCTATTTCAAAGAATTCAGTTTAGCATAAGCACGCAGTTTAAAATGTAAGTACAGTTTAATTGTGAAAAACATTTCTATTTAGTCAAGCAGTTCTAATTCAGTTTAGTATAAGTACAGATTTTGTTTACACACAGTTAAATGTCAAAACAGTTCTATATTAAACAATCCAGTTTAGTGTAAGTACAGTTTATATGTCAAAAAACAGTTCCATTACAAATAATTCAGTTCAGCATAAGCACGCAGTTTAAATGTAAGTGCAGTTTAATTGTCAAAATCATTTCTATTTCAAGCTATTCAGTTTATTCAAACAGTTATATATAATTCAGTTTAGTGTAAGTACACTTTCAATGTCAAAAAAGGTTCAATTTCAAGCATGCAGTTTAATTATCAAAAACTTCAGTTTAGCATAAGTATGCCATTAGTTCTATTTAACCCATAGATAGGGCCCTATCAGGTGCTACCACTCCAAGCCAGAGTGGACTACAGGGTGATTGAAAATAAGGTCCAGATTTTAAAATTTATTTCTTAACTAATTTTTACAAGAGATGAAAGGATATAACATGGAGCTTTATTTAAAATTCAATATAGCCACCAGCTTTTCAAGCTGCCCAGGAATCACATCAACTGATTTCACCAGGATCTCTTGTGGGAAGGAAGTTGTTGATTTGGTAGAGTAGAATTGCTCCTTTAAACAGCCCCAAAGAAAAACATTGCAGTGTAAAGTTGGGGCTTCTGGCTAACCACTCATACAGACCATGAGGACCCATGCATCTCCAAGGAAAGTGGGCATTCAGCTATTCATTAACAGCAATAGTAAAATGTAGAGAAGTGCCGTTTTGCATAAAAATCAAATCTTCAACATCCCCAAGTACTGATAACTGGTCAGATTTCATCTCATAGCATGGTGAGGTACCTTTAAGCATTCATATTATTGCAGAGAAGTTTCTTTTCAATCATCCTGTATATAAAAAGGTGGAGAGGGGGATCTCTTGCCCATCTCCCCAGAAAAGAGTGGCAAATAGTAAAGATCAATTGATTTTGACAGCATGTCAACCTGCTTGGGGTTATTTTATGCCTAGAGGTTAAGAAAACACTCGCACTGTATTTTTATGTAGTTTAAGGGTTTTTTTCCTTTCATTTTAATATATCAAAAACCTCAGATTATTTTCTAATAATTACTTAGATCCTATTTACATTTATAATTTTCAGTATAATTTTATTCCTTTCTAGAGGAATATCCAAGTCAACATTTTCAAATAGGTCCTTCATATTGTTTACATAGGAAAAAAGAAAAAAAAAGTGTCTAATGACAACTAAATGTCCACATTCAATGAAAAAAATCTTGAACAGTATAAGATGATTGTTCTCAGGTTTGAGTAGGAAAGAGAAAGCCTTATTTGACCAATGTATAATTGGATATAGTGACTTGTTCCTTTCTAAAAGTTGATTTCCATGCTGAGAATGGGTTTTATCAGGAAGAGTTTAACAAATATACAATAGACTATAAAAAAGAAACTTAACATCTTTGCTCACAGATGAAAAAGGTAGTAGTTTGGTTTGGACAAAGTACAAAGGGGAAAAAAAAAAAAAAAAAAAAAAAAAAACAATCAAGACTGACCTTTAGATTTGGCATTGCCTCCGGCCCAGCCTCCAGCAACACAAAAAATGGCATCCAGTTTTTCGCCACCAAGACTATCAGCCAACTTGCTAACAATTTCTTCATTTTGTTGTTGAAGAGTAGTACCACTTACAATCAGATTCAGATTAGCCTCTTCATTGCTCAGACGGTCAATTGAGCCAACCCACTGAAACAAAACAAAAGGGTTTCTTTTTAGTTTCATACTAGTAAACAAAAAAATGCTACCAAAGTATTATTTGAAACTTTAAAATTTTAAGATTTAAATTCTTATTTTAAGATTTTTAAAAAATCTATTTTTGGGTAAAGCTTAAATACCTTTAAACCTGAAATCCTCTACCAATGCTCACAAAATACATTCCAACTTGATTTTTTTTTCCAATCATTCCATTAAAAGAAATGCTGAGACTAGTCACCAGGTTTGGCAATAGTGTTCTTTGTGCCTCTGGCAAGATGAACCTTAGTGATGTTTGAAAGATGTTATGTTTTACAGTAAAAAAAAAAAAAAAAAAAAAAAAAAAAAAACAAACAAATACATAAATAAGGAAAGAAAGATTCTGAATTACAACGCAAATACTGGGTGAAGAGAAGGAAAGAAAAGCAAAGTAATTAAACTGGTTACACATATTGTAAAACATAAGGTTCTTTCCCAGGGCACATGAAGGTATTTTATTAACTTTTTATTCTGGTCAATTCATTTTATTGCTTGCAAATACACGTGCCCTAGCTGAATCCCTACAGCATAGAAGGAGCAGATAACAAGAAGCATTGGTCTATGTGTACTCAGATAAAACACAGTTAATGTGTTTTAATATGGTTTCAACTCATTAAATGACAAGCCTCTAAAATTAGTAAACCAGTTCATACATCTTGGTAACAAAATCATGTACTGAAAGTGATGTCAACATAGATAAAATATGCATTAACCACCATATAGAAATTTGATCTCTCTCTGATAAGATAAATGGGATTTCTTCAAAGCTGTAGCCATAGTTGCACTAATGGATTCTTAATGAAACACTTTAAGAAAAGCTAGATGGAAACTATACAAAGATGCTATATTGAACAAACCTCTACAAACAGTTGTATAGCCATTTACCACCCATCTTACAAACCATCCAAGAAAGATGAAGACATGCAGGGCACTGTTGAAGTAGTAAAAATGAACTAAAAAATCTTCACTTACAGCCTCCTACACATGGACACACCAGTACTGGCCAAATTACATTCATTAGCCCTGTGCAGACACTGAGTGTTGTCTAGAGGACTTACTATATATGATGACAGATGGTGAAAGAGAGAGTCAATAATTTGAGCTATCAACACCTTAATGAATTCATTGAATACATTTGAATTTACTAAGTCCAACAGTAACAGACATCAAGCATTTTGGGCAAATTAATATTACTGGTACATTGGACTAGCTGTAATTGTTGGTATATTAAACCTTTTAATATCTGAAGGGCAAAATATCAAGCCACTTTCCTACTGAAAGAACATGGCTAGCTTGTCCTCCGATTGATACTTTTATAGAAGGTAGAAAAATAAATTATAAAAGACTAAGAAAAAATACCGTATAAAGTTAATTATTTATAATTGTATATCCCAAGTATATTATTCATTTACTATTGTTAGCTGAGCCTAACATGAACTCAATCTACACATGTACAAAGTGTATTTAAAATTTATTGACAATGAAGCTGTCTTTAAGACAGAAATAAACAATGAATGAAATATCAGTTTTCTTCCAAATTGTCTCCTTGGTTTCCAGCACTTATTGTAGTGATTTTTCCACTTCTGAAAATCTGCTCTTTTGATAAGTGTCAAAGTCATGCCAATGTGTTTCTTTTAATATCCTCCAAATCCTCAAACGTTTAACTCTTTAGATTAATTTTCATTTTAGGAAACAAGAAAAATTTGCATGGGGCTGGGAGTGAATGGAGGTTAGCACACTTGCCCTTTGCTGTAATTTATAGCTGTCCAAAAAGGTTTGAAACTGACATCAAGATTTGTTTTCAAATCTACACAGCAGATTTAGACATCACTTTATAAGTAGCTCATCTGTGCAAGTTTTAAAATGAAAAACTTTAAAGTTTCAGTCTTGTTGCTTTTTGAGTACACCTCTTATGGATTTATCTGGCTTCACACAAATCTCAAATTTAACATGTAGTGATTTTATAGTTGACAAAGAGGAACACGCATGCACAAATTAAGACTCATGAGGGGGCCCATCACAAAAATACTTTGTCTCTACAGCAATTATCTTAAGGAGTACCTCAGGCACTCAGCAATTAGCTTTGCTAAGCAGATACTACCTGTGGGGAAGGTGCCCTGGGACCAGGCAATCAACTTAAACCCACTTAGCACAAATGCCAGGTGAGGCCTGGACACATGTGTGGGCATATGTAACTATATACATATTCCCACAAGATCAAGTAGTAAAATGGCTAAAACATTACTATAAGAAAGTCAGAGCACTTCAGTGAATAATGATAATTCCTCACCATAGGGATTCATACAAGAATTCAATTTAATACATTTTCTGCTACCATGGATATTTGAACCTACACATAATGCCATCTATGCTTTTGTTGAAAATACCATAAGCAATTCCTATGGATATGTATTCACCCAACCTCTCTACCACAAGCAGGATATGATACAAGGTCAATTTTTAAGCTGATTAAAACTGGTTTGAATTCAGTTTTCCTTTCCATACCAAAGGGTCCAGTCGGCTCTCTCTACCAATAGCTAAAGGAAGAAAAGTTGGATTTGTACTTTTCCCACCAAGGGTATCAGCAGAATATGAAATATAAACATCTTTGTCCAGGACTTGAACCCTAATTGCCATGTCCATTTCCTATGTAAATAACAGTTACAACTCAAGTGCCTTCAATGTCGTAAGATTAGAGAACACTAAGCAGATGATGGTGATCCCAAAAAAGTACTTTGCAGACCATTCTGAAAAGAGGATAAGAGAGAAATCCCAAAGAGAAAACTCTGAATGAGACCAAGGAAGGCTTCTGTTTATTCCCCCCCCCCCATATTAAATGGCTGAATACTTTCCAAACTGACTTGCAAGTGCATGGATACACAGACTCATGATATATTTATTGCTACACTTGTATTGCAAATACTTGACCTCTATATTTTGTGTCCAAACTTTAAGAGAAAAGACGTTTTTATTGAAGAGAATAAAAATGTTATAAAATGTTGAAGTCCTCAAAAATATCATTTAACAAGGACAAAGAATACTTCAGTGTCTGTATTTACTCAACCTCTCCACCTGTAGGATGTGATGCAAGGTCAATTTTTAAGTAGGATACAGCTGGTTTGAATTCAGAGTTTGCTTTCTCATAGACTGATTGCCTTACCAAGGTTAAAAACTCAGTCTGCCCAACAATTACTCATAGCTAGTAGTGATAAAAGGATTCTTGCTTTTCTCAAAAGCATAAGGGTAAAGTGAAATGCAAACAGCTTTATCTAGGATTTGAACTAGGGTCACTAATTTCACTTTCAACAATAACCATTAAGCCTCCAGGATGCTTCAGTGCAAAGTAACAGCAAGCTTGTCAAGCTGACAATTATTACTGAATAGCAAGTTTGATACATACACCTAAGAACATGTACAGTGTCAGATTAAGCACAGTTTAGTAAACAACAAGGACATGATAAATACAACTTGAAAAAAAAAAAAAAAAAAAAATTATATATATATATATATATATATATATATATATATATATATATATATATATAATCTTTCATGTAACCTGGTCTTATTAGATTGATTTTAACAGCATATCAACCCATATAAGGTTATTTTATGTTAAAGAATCACAATTACATATATCTAAATTTTCTGCATAGTTTCTTAAGGTTTTTGCATATGCTTGCATTGAACACAAATGATTTTTTAAGTAAATTTATTTGACCCAGAGATGAGACACTAACAGGTACTATCACTCCAGCTCAGAGTGGACCTGGGAGTAATGACAATGAAGGTGTATTCCACAGTCCCCAGAGCTGGAATCTTACCATTAGATATGCTAAGGTGTCATACCAAAGACAACCATTTTTTGCAGTGGGGGGACCCTCTAGAGGATACAGTCACCATATCTTAAGTTCTGTCTGTAGGGCTCTGGTCTTCTTAGAGTAATGAGAAACTCTATTGTCATTAAGACATGACCCTTGATTGATGATGAAACAGGATGTTTTATATAAAATTTGATAACACTAATCATTCAATGGTGAATAGAATGCTATTTGTCAAAGAGAACTTTTGAATCTGGAAAGCTGATAGGTAGGGGTGTGTGTGTCTACAAAAACTGATGGCATCAAAGAACACATTTGGCTCTGAATATATAAGTAAAACAAGTACTATGAGCCAATTGAATTTAACAGCATGTCAACCCGTCTAGGGTTATTTTATGCCTAGAAGTCATGTAAATTCATAATTACATTTTCTGTGTAGTTTAAGAGTTTTTTTTTGGGGGGGTGCACACTGTCCAATAGAATATTAATTTTTAAACAGAAAGAATTAACCTATAGATGGGACCCAAATAGGTACAACCACTCCAGGTCAGCTTAGACATAAAAAACTAATGAACTTATTCATTTTTCACAAGAATACTCATTCTTGTATATATTAAACAATTCGTTTATTATACATTATGGTATATAGCAGAGGATCAATTATTAATTTCACTTAACTTAATATTAAGAAATAAGAAAATGCATGACTAAGTTTTTGATAGTTTATAAGTAGAATACAATTATAAAATTACAAAAATACTGCTGGTAAATGAGTTTGCTGATGAATAATAAAATGAAAAATGCTGTTTATAAATTCAAAATAAAATAAAAAATGTTAAGATATAACACAATGCAAAAGAAAAAGAGGATCCATATTTGGAAACGGACAATTTCTTGATAAAAAAAAAAAAAAAAAAAAAACAACAAACAACACAATTTCTAACAATTAGAGATAACCTTTAACTTCAGATTAAACTGAATTATAAAGTCTAACAATACAAAATACATTTGCATCTAATTGGCTACTTAAAGCTTTTTCTATCAAGGTTTTATTGTTCATTTTTGTCTTGTAAATAGTTTCAGTCTTGATATTTTATCACTTTCTCTCACTCCTTTCCACATTCCACCAGTTCAAATCTTCTGTGTTATCTTTTTCACTTTCTTCTTCTATTGCTTTTGTTCTCATTCAGTTCCCTTTTCTATATCCCCACCTCAATCTCTTTCTCTCCTTTTTCACACTTCTCACAATGTCTTTTTTCTTCTCTTCCTCTAAATATAGCTAGTTACAATATCTTGTACCTAGGTAGAAAAAAATGTAAATTTTCTTCAAAATAGTCCCCTTAATATTTAACTTCCTTATCTCAAAGTTTTCCAAGTATCAAAGTAGGACTGAAATTCTTTGGATATGGTGTGAAGCTGTAACATTCTATTTCATGTCCTTCACATTCACAAAAAAAAAAAAAAAAAAAAAAAAAAAAAAAAAAAACACCTACTAATCAAGATTGCTGATCAACTGCATAGAAAAGAGGTTGATTGGAAATTGCTTCTGAGTGAAATCATCTAGAGATTGCAGGTTCACTACCAATAACAATACATACATACTATAACTTAATAGTTGTACCCAGTCATGGTTAACAGAATCAGAACAGTCTACCCCTGTGGTTCAAATAAAGATTTCAATTTGGAGATTCTGTGTAGATTCCCAAGTTCAACATGAAACACCGGAAGAGGGCCAAAGGATAGATCAGCCAAAACACAAGTATAACGATAAAGATGATTTCAAGAGTCTGAATATTGAAAGTAAAAACAATTATCAAGCTTCATCTCAGAAATTTAGACAAAGAATTTAAAACTTTTGTCGTTTTACTCTTTGATCACAACTATTATTTCATATTTAGCAAGATTTCATTCATTATTATTTTAATTCTTATTCTGAATATTTTTGAGTGCAGAGAGGCATAAAAGTTAAATTGTCAAATGTATTCAGCAATTCCATTCAAAAAATTGTTGCTTATATTGTTACAAAGCCTGATGCTTAAGCATTCAATAGAATGTACAGCATTTATTTTTTGACCAAGTATGAAATAAGCTAATTTCATTCAGACTTTACTTGGGGTTTTAATAGAATGTTTAATCTCTTTTTTGGCGGGGGAGACTATATGATATACAAGTGTTGGACACTTTAAAAAAAATCTACAAAAAATCTCAACTAATTAAAAATATAAACAAATAAAAAAAAATGTTATTGTGAACTAATATTTGAAACTTCAACTAAATATTGCATCATATTGCATTCTATTTATTGTAGATGGTGGGGCAACTAAGACTAAAAAATTATCCAATAACCCGTTTCAGTCTTATGCAAGAATAGCCTGGCAAAACCCACCTCTCTCTAGGTCTGGTCTTGAATTTAGAGTCTTCCGTCCGACACCAATTGCCATACCAAGATTAAAACGCCCAGTCTGCCTTACTATTTATAGTTCAGAGAATAATTGAATTCATGCCTTTTCCTGGGGTATTAGCACTATGTGAAATGATAACAGCTTCATTCAGGATTTGAACTCAAGTTGTCAAATCCACTTCATATGACAACCATTGCTATGAGTTCCTACTTTAGTATAAAAATATTGCTTCATTAGATATACAGGTTCACTAAATGTACTAGTCTCCATCTGGAAAGATTTTGACAACGTGCAAAAAGCAAGATATCCTCAAATGATATAAAAATCAAAATAGTGAAAAAACATACTCAGGATATACATTTGTAAAAGGAACAAAAAGTTTGACAACTATCAACAATGACCAGATGCAGTTTAATATCATACCCAGGACATCCATCATTTTGGGAAGTGGGAGCTTTCCCCACTCTGCAGAAGATGCAATTGTCAATTGTGATAAAAATGACAGGATTCAATATATAGCTTAATGGTTACTAAAAGATACCTAAAATAATTTTAAATAAAAAAGAAAAAAAAAAAAAAAATATTCAAGTTTTAACTTTGAATCAGCAGAGCAATTATCTATCCACTTTTTCTTATTGCTTAATTACTTAACACTTATCTGAAAAGTTTTAACCATAAACTTTAGAACAGTTTTACATGATGCAGTGTACAAAACTAGCAAACAGAGAACCAACACTTCAGTTTATTATTTCAGAGGTTTTTTCACATATTCTTAACACCTGTATAAACACAACAGGTAACAGGTCATTCAAGTGTTAGCAAGCAATACCTGACATATCCATCATGTGAAATAAAATGTAAAACTAAGCTTCATAGTGCCTGCCCTGTGGCTAATATTTCAATATTTGTTTTTGTATTTACCATTAATCTTTAATAAAAATTGTCCCAAGTTGTAAGTTGAAATTATAAATTTCATTTTTTATTATGATTTACTTTATAAAAGTGTGTCAACAGCATAGATTCTCTTGACTTCTAGAATTAAAATGTATTGCTCTAATAAAAATCTCAAGGATATAGAGTTTGTTGGTTTATGGCTGCATACATATTTATGAGCTAGGAGAAATACAATAAATCAACTTAGCTTTAAGACCCCTCATCTAAAGTGGTAAGGGTTTCCTTTATTGCCAAGTGCCCGAGGTGCCCCATAAGGGATTTACCTACTAAACTGTAAGGTTCACCACATGAAAATCAACTGTGCTACATTCCAACACTACGAGAAATAAATACTTATACAGAAACATTAGAATTTTAGAAAACAGGAGAAAAAAAAAAGCAGAATGAAAATAAATTCCTCTGCATACAGATAAATAAAAAATAGAAATGAAAAAGATAAATAAAAACAGATGCTTAAATTTATTTTTCTTAGTTTAAAAATGAAGGTAAGTGCACAACTGTGCATCTTATATAGTGATGATATCTAGACAAATCAGTGCCAAAACATGGATAGTGAAATAATCATACAGATTTGCTAAACTTAAAATGAAAATTTCAAAAGGTAAGGTTTGAGGATATTAAAAGAATCAACAGCACAGCTTCATACCTATCAAAAGAGAAGTTTCAGGTGTCTTAATCAATAGAGCTGAATGTCAAGCAGATAATTTTGAAAATTAACATTCCATTCAGTGTTCAATGCTGCTTTGACTTCAGTTGAGACACCTTATAAAAATAGATAAAACTACAAACAAGACATTTTATAAATTTATTTTTCTCATCTTATACTCCTCAGGAATAAGTGTTAACTTGTTTTTGTTTGTTTTTCAATTTTTTCTTCTATTAGTGACATGGTGGTAAGAGTAACACCTGTTGAAAAAGTCTTCATTTATTTACTGAAGGGAGATAAAATAGCAGTGATTATAAGCAATAAATTTTTTTAAATTGCAGAGTCAAAGTTGATCGATTTAAAAACCTTATAAAAAAATTCACAAAACAAAAAATTACACTTTCATTTGAATTCTTACTTATAAGTGACCTCTTAAAAACTTTACAACCTTTTCAAGATTAAATAAATTTTAGTTCAAACACAAAAAAAAAATTAGCTACTAACATAGCTGCCATGGACCTTTAGTACAATAACAAATCATTACCCTGATTAGAGTTTTAAGAAAAGTCAGAATTATCAGATTTTAATGAAATTTTCAGTGTTCCTTTGAGTTTTTTTTATTTTTATTTTTTTTATGCAGCAGTTATTCTATCAAAAGCATTTGTAGATTTTTTTCAGGTCACTTAACTTTACTCCCATCTCATGTGTAGCACTGTTTAATTGGTAGGGATATATGATATGGCATATATATTCTGTATATAATAAAAAAGACAAGTTTGAAAGAGTGCATGAAAGATTTTTAATTGGGAGCTATTAGAAAATAGTACCCAAATGTGAATATTAAATCTCAAAAATAAAGAGTGTTTTGAGGGATTTTAATACTATGATCTAATACTTTTTTAGCTTATTAAAGAAAAAAATTCTGAATCAATATTTGTTCTACTTAAAAAAAATGAGGGGCTGACCTTGTTTGCATTGGATTTTGACTTTTCTCCAATCACAGGCTAAATCTCAAAATGTTATTAAATAAAGAATATTTTTACAAGTTGACAATATACAAAAACTGGGAGTTTATTTTTTTTAAGATATGAAAAATGTTAGATGAAAAAAAATAAGGAAACCTTCGTAACACTAAGCAATTTCCAGTTCTGTCCCTTGTGTTCAGGTTAAATATTCAAGTAAAAATGTAAGGAAAAAAGCAAAATTTTGTCATAAAAATGGGAAATTTTAAGTGTTTTAGAGGCAATGAAAGATTTGGAGATCATTATCAGGTAAAACATTAAATTAAGGCATTTATAAAGTATTATTTTAATATCAAATTGAATTATATTACCGAGTTTTAATTTTACATTCAAAAACATTTTCTGTTTTCAAGATAAAACACAAAAATATTGCTATAGCAGATTCAATTTTCTATATTTAATAATTTATAGTTGCACTTCTATACTAATAATTTTTAATGAAAAACTAAAGCACACCTTAATATTTACATTGTAAAGGGATGCAGAAAGAAATTATCTTTGACCAATAACTTGGATTCATGTACTATAGTAAGTGATATAGTTATCAACAAGTAATATTTTAACAAATCGGTCTATAACCATTTCTAATTACTAATTTCATAAAAGTATCTTAAAATTTTGATAACACTTTAATTTACATAGCTTCAAGTTGGATAAGGTTATCAACTTTTGATGAATTTAAATCTTTAAAATGTGTTAAATATGTAAGGTTATTTTGCTATCAATACAGATAATAAATGATGCTACTATCTTTCAATTAAAACTAAAATTTAACCTTAAATAATGACAAATTCATTTTAACAAAAAAATATTGTTAGTTCCTAAATCAAATATAAGAGAAATGAAAGTACCTAAGGCAGTTTAGATACTAGACTACGTGCTTAGAACAATTGATAAAATCAAAGAAAACAGCTTTGAGCTGACAAAGAAAAGCAGAAGGTACCCGACAAAAACAATTACTGACACCGATGACATCGCTATCCTGGCAAATACACCCAACCAAGCCAAAACATTACTGCATAGTTTCGAGCAAGCTGCCACAGGCATTGGCCTCCATGTTAATGCACACAAAACTGAATACATGTGCTTTAATCAAACAGGCAACATTTCCACACTAGACGAAAGCTCTCTGAAACTGATAGACAAGTTCACCTACCTAGGAAGCAGTGTCTTAACCGAAAAAGACAACACGTGGCTAACGAAGGCATGGACAGTTATCAATAAGCCATCATCATATGGAAGTCAGACCTGACCAATAAAATGAAATGCAGTTTCTTCCAACCAGCAGTCGTATCGATACTGCTATATGGATGCACTACTTGGACGCTAACAAAACGGCTGGAGAAAAAGCTAGACGGCAATTACACAAAAATGCTGCAAGCAATATTGAACAAGTCCTGGAGGCAACACCCCACAAAGCACCAACTATACGGCCATCTACCTCCTATCACGAAAACTATCCAAGTTAAATGAACCAGACATGCAGGACACTGCTGGAGAAGCAGGGACGAGCTCATAAGTGATGTACTCCTATGGACCCCCAAAAGCAGGACAGCTGGCTCGAACATACATATAGCAGCTCTGTGAGGATACAAGATATAGCTCTGAAGACCTGCCAGAGGCAATGAACAATAGGGAGAAGTGGTGAGAGAGCGTCAAGGATATCAGTGCTGGTGGCACAACATGATGGGATATACACTAGATATTACCTTTTAGCTTCATGTAGTATAAAGCCAAATATGGTTTTGAAGATTGTTCTGCACTCATCCTGCTTGCCTTGTATATAATATAAAGTATTCACATATACAGTTTTATGTATGTAGATGAGTTCATTATCAATTTTTTTTAATAAAAAATAAAAATTCTAATGTCTTAAGATCATGTTATGAATTATTTAAACTAATATTCTAATCTGTTTTTATGTCCCTCACTAGAAGTATCTTTTTTCTTTAATTTGAAAGGGGGAAGTATACAACTCCCAAGTCACTAAATTGATTTTAACAGCATAACTCATCTAGGGTTATTTTATGCCAAGAGATTAGGGGATAGTGTTCATATTTAAATTTTTTGTTTTTTGTATACAGTCCTATTGAATACTAATCATTTTAAACAGAGCTATTTGACCTATAAAATGAGACATTAACAGGTATTACCACTCCAGGCCAAACTAAACCTGAAAGTAATGACAATGAAGTAGTACTCCAGAACTACCATCAGATGCAATTTAGAGTTCAATCGAGGACATCTTTTTTGAAGGGTTCTTACTCCTCTGCAGGGAATACAATCAGTGTATACTAAGCCCCACTGACAAGACAGTTTGACTTGTTATAACATGCATGCTTTTGTAGCTTAGATAGTAAAGCAGCACATATGGAGAACCAAGAGAAAAAGAGGACAACTTTGAATCTCAAGCTTATTCTTTATTCTGGTCTCTGATGTGCTACCATTCACTGTTGCTATATTCTCACATTTGGCAATGCAAGAGAAGAGGTGGAAAAAGAAAGGTTGTCCTGATAAGGTGGTAGGAGAAATTGAAACAATTTTAGTAAAACTCAAGTTTTCTTATTCAGAGGAACTTCTTGTAGTTAGATTGTTTTGTGTGCATATGAGGTGTAGTCACATGGTCCCAAGGAGTGTAGGAAAAAGTTTTGTTTGTTTTCATTTCACAGCATATTAACCTCCCAGATCATTTAATGCCAAATCAAATTTTTTTTTTAAAAAAAAAAAGGAGGAAATAGAAAGATCTGTTATGCCAAAATTTATCAGTAGGAAACGGTTTGTAGAAAGAATATAGTTTTTCAGTAAGTTTATTTGTAGAGAATCGTCCTGTAGTAAAAAGGATTTTTTTAAAAACAGTGTGGAAAGGATCAGATTTTGTTGAAGTATTTCTTATAGAGGAATAGTTATGAGAAATTAGATCTTGTTGAAACCTTTTAGATTTTTCCATATATATTTATCGCTTTTAGGAATGACTTTATTTCAATATTTTGGAACAGTTCCTTCATGTTGTTTGCACTATAAAAAGGTTTTTTGGGTCAGGTCGGTACATTCAGTGAAGAGGTGTTTCAGAGTGTATTTGATCTGGCATACATGATACTTGAAGCAAAGCCGCAACCAATGTAAGTAGGAATGTTGTCCTTGTAGGACCTATATGAAGCCTGGACAAGATGACTGATTTTTTCTGTAGCCTTGTTTCCATTCCAACAAATGTGGATTTAATTTCCAGTAATTTATTATGCTTATCGCTGTTCAGGCATTGTTGTCTGTTGTAGCATGTATTTATTCATTTTAAAGTCTGTATATGGTATTTTAAACTTTTATTCAGCAGTTATGTTTAGAGTAGACCTGGTTGCTTTATCTGCTTGGTCATTTCCACTGATTCCAGTATGACTTGAGAGTCAATATATCTGTATATCATTACCATTTGATAAATTTTCTAATTTGCATAGAATTTTCATGATTAATGGATTATCAAATTTCCTGTTTTTTAATGATTCCAACACTGATAGTGAATCAGAAAAGATAATGAATTTGTTATTCCTCGAGTCTAAGATGAGGTCAAGAGCCATGTTGATTGCATACGCTTCTGCACTGAATATAGGTGTTATTTGGGAGAAGTTTTTGAAATATTTTCTCTTTATGTACCGCAGTACATCCTGTTATTTTCTCCAGTTTAGATCCATCAGTGAAGATGTGCAAGTGTTAGGGATATCTTTCCTTAAGTTTTTCTAATTCCTCTCGGAAAATTAGTGGGCAAGTTTTGTTTTTGTGGAATTTACAGAGTTTAAGTTTATGTTTGGGATCCTTATGGTCCAAGGCAGAATATCTGGCATTATTGTCTTATGTATTTCGGTCAAATCCATGTCTAATTCTCCAATGATTGTTTCCATCTGGAGGCCAAAGAGTTTTATGACTTTCGTTCTTTTGGAATAGTTCTTTGTATTTTTGGATAAAAAGTATTGTGTGCAGGATTTTTGCTGGGCATGACTTTATTTTGACGTAGTAATGGAGGACCAGTTTATGGCTTCTAATATTTGCAGGTGCTTAGTTAGCCTCAGTGCATCGGCTCTCAGCTAGAGATGTTTTAAAGGCTCCAAGTACTAACCTTAAGCCTCCATGGTAGGCCAGATCAAGTGTGGTTTTTAAAAAATAAGGGGGGGGGGTTGGCATTCATACAGCAAACTTACTGGTGGTCCTCGTTTTGCTATTGTTTGCAGTTGGCCATTAGGTTCTTTGTGTGATTACTGTAGCTTCTGAAAGAGCCATTAGTGAACACCTCCAGGCATGTTAACATGGATAAAAGCTATTGGTAGACATTCAATGTATTCGTGTGGGAAACAGTCAGTGGAGATTTCTATGCTGCAGTTGGTAACGTGAATAAAACCTTTAATGGACACAGGAAGATTTTCTATGTGCAAGTAGCCTGTGAAGTCTGGGAGACTGGTCATGTGTTTTGGTTAACACTACAATAAGAGAAAATATGTAAGTCAAGTCCAAGGTTTCACTATGTGAGCTGGTCACTGAGTGAAAATGACTGTCAAATGGACAGAGAAAAAAAAAAAAAAAAAAAAAAAAAACATTTCATAAGTGATTAAGCCTAAAACTTAAAGTCTGTTGGGCAGTGGAGTAAGAAAGAAAAGAAAAAAGGGATTTGTGTGGTTAGGCCCAAACACAGGCTCTGTGTTCATCTGGACAGATCACATGAGAGAGAAGTTCAGCATTTGTTTTTGGAAACATTTACAGTGCATTAAAACCAACCATAATAATAGGTCATATGATCTACTCACCACTGCAAAGTAGACAGTGCTTTCATTTTTCCTATGATAAAGAGTCATTAATCAGTGTTTTGACAGTGCATGGCATCAGAGTCATAAAAATGCTGACCCAAGAGTGTTGCAATTAAAAGTAAGTATAATAAAGATGAAAACTAACACTTAAAAACTAATGATATATCAAAGCAAAATTATAAGAACATCTAGTCAAGCTATCTTCCTTTGAGTCACCCAATAAATTTTCTTGTTTCTAGATAGTCATATGCACTAAGTAATTGATGGAGAATTAAGAGGAGGAAGTAATCACTTGGCAAGATTTTCCAAGGTTCAGCAAATAAATCATAGTGCATACTCAAATTTCTGGAGTTCACAATGCTTGTTAATTTTGGAGAAATAAAACGTTTGCCATGACATGATATTTTATTCAGAACCAGGACTCCCACCTTTCCTTGCTTTAACAAAATACAGGTAATTTTTTTTCTTTAATATCTAAACAAAAAAATTTTATAACTTAAATAATACCATGTAGTTAACCAAGTAATTAACTTTTAAAACAGATTGTTTGCAAAAATAATGGTCAATTTTACAATCAAAAAGTGGAATAAAATTGGACACTACTTTTCAAATATTTTACTTTTCATTAAATATATGAAAAATTTTATTCCAAATTTTTTAGTTTTTTGTTAAATATCTTAGATTATATTTTGAATCTCATGTCAAAATCTATAACTCAAATCTAAGTAAAATAAATAAATGAAAATAAATTTCAGACTTCATATAACTTGTTTTATGAAGTTTGAAAACTTCAGTTTTACTTATAAAATTAAGATATTGATACTTAGTCATAACAGTTCTGTAGATAAACATTTTGACTTCTACTGTAACCTGGTTTAGTCAAGGGAGCACTACTTATGTCTTGGGCAGAAATAGACTGGTTTGAGTCCATTCCTATGTCGACAACTGGTTTAAATTCAGAGTTTTTCTTTTCCTAGATGGGTTACCTTACCAAGATGAAAGTCAAGTCTGCCCTACTATTTACCCATAGCTGAAAGAATAATTGGATGAATAGTTTACCTAGTGTTTGCACTGGGTAGGCCATTATAAGTTGATGGCCTGCTCCCAAGGGGCTTTCCTTTTCAGAAGGATCACTTGAGGCCCGAGGCATCCCAAAAGGAGAATGCCAATAGAATCAAACATTTTTCATGAGTCACTTAAGAGTCTAGTTTCATGCAAGCCCCACCCACACCACTATAAAAAGACTTCATGTAAAATCTGACAAGGTGGGAAGTCAGATAAATCAATACCTTTCCAAAGGCCACTATGAATGCAATCAGCCTCATTCAGGATTTGAACTCATGTAGCCAAGTCTACATCCTAGAACAATAACTATCACAACCACATCCAATGTAAATAAACAAATCTTACTTAGCATTAAGGATTAGACACTCCATAATTATATTTTTATCTTTACAATGATCTAGCATTTGAATTCAGAAATACAATATGTAATTTTGTCCTGTTTACTGAAGACTTTGCAAAAACTGCAGTCAATAAAGAATCATTTTCAACTATTTGAGCAAATTTTTCCACTTTGATAAGGAATTTCTAACTCCTGACCTTTCATCATCATAGATTTCTGTAGGCACAAACATGTTCAAATAGTTTTGGGGAGGGATACTGATAATCTCCCAGAACTATTACCTTTATACAAAAATCTGGTTTCAAATTTCTTGTACCAATTGCAACTGGATTGCCAAGTTCATAGGGCTTTTTCAAAATATTCTAAAATGGCCTTGTATGACAGTAACAAAAAGCCTTCAACATCTATAGTTTTTGACAATAGATGTCCCTGATACAGCCAAAAATTTTTATTTCAAATGTTTCTCTACAAAACTGTATATTGTGATGGCCAAATCCTTAAGTTTTAAATATTTCTTTTTAGATAATGTATTTCATATATGTGGATAATTTATCAATATTTTCATCCAAGAGCTTTAAAATACAAATGAAGTAGTTTTGCATTTTTTATTATTTCATTGGAACAAAAATTTCCTTAATCTGTGGCCACCCAAAATTTCAGTCACTTCCAGTGCAACATTTTTCAACAAAAAACAACCCAAACACCATTTCAAATCATTACTTAAAAACCTTCAAGTTACCATAAAATGTTATAATAATCAATGTGAACAAAAATATAAACCATGAAATTCAACTATATCTATTCATGGCAGTATGTGCATTTATCTAACCCCTTTGGGATATGTCAAGTTCTAAGTGGAATACAATGGTTTGAATTCAGAGTTTTCGTTTACCTAGACTGGTTGCCTAACCAAGGCCATAGAACTGTCTATTTTCCACTTAGATGGAAGGTAGGGAGAATCAAACCTTTACCAATGGCATTAGTTTAATATGTTTATATTAAATTTTTACTTTTAAGTCATGCACCTTTAGCATTTTTTAATAGAAATTCTAAGATTAAAAAAGATTTCTACAAATCTACATTAAAAATCTAAACATCTGATACACTTAAATTTTTTTTTTTTAAAGCTGAGAAAACATATCCAAATCAAAAGGGTTCATACATAAATATAAAACTTAACTGTCACTACTGACAGACTTTTTTGTGTGAATTAACTAGCAGAGTACTAGTCAGAAATGTTGCAATCATGTATAGCACTTTTGCTGAGGATCAAAGTGTCACTTCCAATATACCCAAGTTCAATGTAGCACTGTGCTTTGATATTTCCAAATTTACAATGTTGTTCAAACAGAAAACTATTAATGTCATAGATATCAACTGTGTATCTCCCTCAGATCAGGCATTCAGACTAGGCTAAGTTTCACTTAAGTTTATATATGAGAGTCATTCAATAAATAAAGTGAATCTTGCCTCAGAAGTTGGCAATAGGAAGCACAGTTTACAGTGGCACCTTTTTAAAAGAAATCGATAGAGTGGGTCCTGTCATGTCCAAGAAGAATGACAGACCCAATTATATGAATAAGTATATCTTTCAAAATCAAATCTTTAATATCACAAAAACATTTCTCCAAAACCCTGTGAAATGTTTTAACTTCATAAGATGTTTTACTATTATTAAGTAACTGACATTCAAGTCTTAACTTCTTACCAAGTTTAAGCAGGTACTTCAGCTAGTACAAAATCTTGTATTTCTAAAATAAATACAGCCTGCTTTTCAAATGAATGAATTAAAAATTAAGTTTATCTTCCAAAAAGCATTCCAATTAGACAAAGAGTACAAAATGAGTGAAAAGTGAGAGAAAGAGAAAAAAGCTGATAAGATTGACGAAATAAAATGGAAGCTAAAAAAAAAAATCTCCAGTTGGAGTGAAAAAAGAAAAAAAATTAATTCTTCCAGTGTCTATGTGCCTAGTAAACAGCGACAGATGTATAAAATGTGTGTAACGAATTTATCCTTGAGATTCAAATGGTGACAAATAAACCAAGAAGTAGTAATTTACTAAGCTTTTTTTTGCTTAGATGCGGCACAAGGCCATATAAATGGGGCACCCAATGAGAATCAAACAGTCATGAAAGTTAGCTAGCTTAGCTTACTAAACATTACACCACCTAAGGTACCCAACAAACCAAGAAGTACAGTGTCAAGAAATTCTTACATTTTTGTTATACCAACATGGTGCTAAAGCAGTGCCTAGGAATAACAAAAGTCCTCTAAGAATTCACAAAAGACAGACTGAGTTTCATGTCAACCTGTCTAGGGTTATTTTATGCTTAGATCTTAGGAAATTGTATTCATTGTACATTCTTATTTACATTTCTGTGTAATTGTTAAAGAGTTTTTTTTCCAGATCCTATTTAATACAAATAATTTTTAAACAGATCTGGTCAACCCATACATGAGACCCTAACAGATACAACCACTCCTGGTCAGAGTGAACTGAGGAATAATAGCAATGGAGAGATACTCCACACTCCCTAGAACTGGAACCTCACTACCAGATGCAATTTAGTGTCATACCCAGGAGATTTACAAAAGAAGTGAAGTGCGATCTATATGAGCGAGAAGAAATGTGTAATTCATTTTTCAAATTGAAATCTAATATGAAATAAGGCAATAAATATACAAAGATGTACTGAGACTAGTTTCTTCATCTTGATTGCTATTTGTCAGTTTTTTAGTTCTTGTGCCCAGGAAGAATTAACTAATAAATTATCCTCTAAGTATAAACAGTAGAATGAGGAATATCTACCAGCAAAGATTGAATAATTTGGTTAAAAAAATACTAGGTCATGAATAATGACAGACAATGTGATTATAACAACCAAAATAAGTATACTAATCTAAAAACGTTCATTCTAGTTTTTTTTATTTCTTCTACTACTACTACTACTACTCATTTCAGAAATTCAAACTAAAAAGTAATCATGTTTTACTAATGATCATCAATCTACAATTACCAATAAGTAACATGAAAAAAGAATAAGCTAACAATGAGACTTGAACCTGCATCCTTTATCCTTTTCCATGGTAGCTACCTAAACATATAGGCAATGAAGGTCAAACATTAAAGTCCTCTTATTGGTAAGACACCTGCTATGAAAGGATAAAGAACACAAATTTAAGGCTTTTTGTTTAAGATTGGCACTGCTTACTGGTAATCATTAAATGAATTGTGATAAAATGTAACTGAAATGAATAAATAATCAAATAATTGCTTCGTTTAAGAAATTTGAATAACTGAAACAAGTTAGACTTAATATAATCCTGAATGATATAAGATGAAATATTAATTTTGATTATTTATAAAAGGAGACATTTTTAGCTTATTTTGATTACATTTAAGCTAATTATAACTGTATCCTCTTTCAGCTAAAGCCACACCACAATGATGACACTGCAGTTTCTGTGAAAAGGGTTTTTTTAAGGATAGAGTTGCTAGCCCCACACATTAACTTAATCACTAGCTAAAAATTTAAAATGGAAAAAGATTTACAATCAAGAGGAAGAAATGGTGTTTGAATTTATGTTAATACAAGCTTTATCCAGGAATGAACCAATTTAATATTTTTAAAGCCTATCTGAAAATAGCAATCACCTTATTCTCCTTCAAAGTATCCCCTTGAGGTTACTCAGATTTCTACTTTTCAAAACAGAAAAGTCCTTTGTGAATTGCCAACAGCTACCTTGTAGTTTCCTTTATCTTATTCAGGGTCAAAAATTGCTTCCCTCTCAATAGTAATTTTCACTTTTCAAAAAGTTAGTACTCGTGCCAAAAGACCAGTCAAGTGATGTTTTACAGAAAATAGAGAAATAAAGTTGGCACAAGACATTGCAAATACAGTAGTCAATACTATTCAAGACCACTCAATAGGATCTTGTACAGTAAGGTCTCTCAAATCAGTTACCAAGTTACATGAAAGCTACACAATCACTTTTCAAGTGATACAAAAATGGCTAGATACTTTCCAGACGACCTAGCAATATCAAGAAATATCAAATTTATCAATTTTAACCTCCCAAAATGATTATTCAACATTCTGTCCCATATCAGGAGAAATTGGTCAGTCAGGTGTTTATTTTCAGATTCAATAGATAAATATTCACAAAGCCAATCTACTGAAGGATTATACGTTATCTTGAAAAATCTTTATTCATAAAGATCTGTTAAACTGTTACAAGTAACTGCTATTTTATTCAAAAGATAACCAAAATTCTAAAGAAATTGGTTAGGTTTTAAGGCATATCAACCCTTGTGGGTTATTCAATGACAAATCTTATGATTTTGTGAGCAAATAATCTGCAGGTATCTTTTTTTAAATGAGTCAGAACTCATTTGTCTGCATATAGCATTGCTATCAAATACTAATAATTCAATTTAATATTAATCATTTGTGTGTTCACAGTTAAACAGTTCTAAATATAGTAAATGATAAAACAGTTCTATTTAACCCATAGATGGGACAATAACAGGTACAATCACTCCAGGTCAGAGTGGATGAGGAAGTAATGGCAATACATCACATTCCTCAAAACTCCAGAACTAAAGCCTCACCATCAGATGGTTTAGTGTCATTTAGAACACTTGATTTGTGGGGGTCTTACTCTTCTGTTGAGATGCATTCAGTGCTTATTAGTCTCATTAAAGATATGAATACAATCTAAAACTAAGTAATATCTGGATGACCAACAATTTAAAAAAAAATTTAAGCCTTGTTTTACATTTGTTTACAGTTATATGCTATCAAGTATTCCTATTAAATAGATTCTATCTAAGCAATTACATGGTTTAAAGTAATTATTTCTATTTAATCATTGGTTTGCACAGATGGTTTCAAGCATTCCTATCCAATACTAATTTCTGAAAAGGTCTATTAGACACTTAGATGGGATCCTAATAGGTACTACTACTACTACAACAGGTCAGAGTGGATCTGGGAGTAATAGCATTAGAGGGATATTCCACTCTCCAGAACTTAAGTTTCATCATCATACAGTTTAGTGTCATTATCAAAATCTATTATTCTGCAAAGGAAACAGTCTGCATATTCCAAGCCCCACTAACAGAAAGAGTTAAAATTTGATTTTTCTTTTAAAATAAACATTGATATAATCTAATGGTTAAAATCCACATATTACCTAGGTCTCATCTAAAATGGGTTTTGAGGTTTCAGCATTATTTGTAACTATAAGGTTTGACATTTATAAAATTCATGTATAAATGAGAGAAAGAGCAAGTGTGTGTGTGCGCAAAAGCAAGAGACCAACAGGTTTTGTAAGATTGAAAATGAAGAGCTGTTCTCAATATGAAGATGATATGGTCTGCCCCTACCATCTACTAGACTTTTAGAAACTCATTTTCCCACGAGTGGAAAGGAGGAGGATTTGACATACACACATGGTTTTCTTACCTCTGAGATCATTTTACATCTGTAAAGAATTACGAAATCTGTGCCACTTTCTTCATTTACAACAGGATATATAAGAAAAAAAAAAAAAAAAAAGCGTGACTTTGTCGGGAGTGAGAACTACATTATCCTAAATTAGTAGATTTAGAAAGCACTTTTTCTCTTTACGAACCCTGAGAACATTAATTGGAATGTCAACTTTTTCAGGCATTTGGAATAACTTTGCTTTTGCTTTCTCTGACCTCACAATGCTCCAATTTCATTCTTAGCATTGTCATAATCATGGGAACAAATCCCAGAACTTGTTTTATTCCAATCTCTAAGAAATCTTTAACCCTTTTGAAGTAGCACATTTAGCAACAAAATCAATTGCTAGAATGCACTTTTGAACATAAAATAAAGATTGCAAGAAAGAAAAAATATTGGAGTTTCACAAATACAATAAACTACTGGGTTCAGAGGGTATATCGCACAAGAGAATTTTTAATTCACCGATACTTCTAATAAAATAAAAAAAAAGTTAAAGAATAAAATATTTATAGAAGTATGAACAATCTAAGTAATAGGGTCAGGCTATATCAAAAAAGGTACTTTTAGCAGGTATTTGCACAAGATCCAAATTTTTTTTATCAAATAATGAAGACAAAGTTACATCTTTCTCAAACATTAAGTATATTTGGGCAAACCAAGTTGCTCTTCATACCAAAAGGGTTAAAATATTTCTCTACAAAACCATGAAAATATTTCACAGAATATAAAATTTATAATTAAAAAAAAAAAAAAAAAAAAAAAAAAAATCATACACATTTAATTTTTTTATATATCATAACAGCAAAATGTCACACTAACCAAAGATTTTTGCTAGCCTGATAAAATTTAAAAAAAAAAAAAGGCAATTTCCAATCAAATTTGCAACAATATGGGTCTATACTCATACTCACCACACATAATTTCTCAAGGGAGAAAAGTATAAAAACTTATTTAAGGTACTTTTTCTAATTTATCTGCAAAACACAGGAATCAGCTACATTGATATGAATATCTGCTTTCAAATGAGTAATTATACGAGTCTAAACATTTGTCTTATCAAGTGAGACACTTAAAAGAAAAAAAAAATGTAATCTCGGTTGGACAAGTGGCTGGAAGGTTTACAGATGTTTCCAGAATTTTCCCCCCACCCTTGTAAACTTCATCTCCTTAACTTCTGGGAAACCAGGTTAAATATACCACTGCTCTATAAATTGAAAAAAAAAAAAAGATCTATCATTTCATAGAATTGCAAAGTAGGCTTATATATAAACCTTTAAAGGAGCCAGGTGGTGATTGAAATCACTTCCTGTCAAGTTCATCAGCATTGATCATCAGTAACTATCTAGTTGACAATCTATTTTATTGGTGACATCATTCTGGAGATTTCTCCCTTCCCAAAGACCAATATTGTCACATATAAACATATTTTAATACTAAATCCAGACCCCATGTTTACTTTTCTTTTCCACAACCAGCATCTGCTAATTTTCAAATGGTGCATTGTCAAACAAGCCAAAAATCCTGATAAAGTTCGTATGCAACTAAAATATGCAAAAAACTGAAAAATAGCAAGGTTGTGAGGAATTAAAAATGCTACTAAACATTAAATATATTTCATATCCAATATATAAAAAGTTGAA
The DNA here is from genome assembly GCA_963585895.1 of Sepioteuthis lessoniana. Classification (NCBI taxonomy): domain Eukaryota; kingdom Metazoa; phylum Mollusca; class Cephalopoda; order Myopsida; family Loliginidae; genus Sepioteuthis; species Sepioteuthis lessoniana. The sequence goes on from CAUZXS010001524.1 coordinate 30,482, forward strand.
AAGTTTTCAGTGGACAGACATATAGATGACATATGCCATGTATGCGTGTCTACTGAAAACTTTCCAACTTTTGCATATACATATGTCATCTACAGACAAACTGTTTCATTGTATCACAACTCTTCATGAAGTATTCAAGCCTGCCTGACTTTACGGCAGGCTGAGGACACACCCCCAAGGCAAGCCTGTGACTCGACATTAGCTCAGGAATTTAATATATTATATATATATATATATATATATATATATATATACACACACACACTTTACAAGAAACTAATAGAAAGTAATTTATTGCAGAGAGTTGGAGATTAGCAGATGGAATCAACATACCAAAAGTAAAAAACCCAGGAAAATAGATCGGTTTCGACCAATTTTCTTAATGTAGAAGGTGAGATCTTTTTCTGTGACACTGCGAAGAAGAGGACGAGATTAATGTTAACAATGGATATGTCAATATATCAATAGAAAAGGCTGGCATTCCAGGTCGTATTGAACATATCACTATGTGGTGGGACCAAATAAAAATTGCCAAAAATAAATCTGCCAAACTTCATGTCATTACACGAGGTTTAGCAGATTCATTTTGGTTAGATCTAGAAAACACATATGGCGCAGAAAGACACCAACTACTTGAGAGCAAAGGACCTCTTTTGGATTCCAGAGCATACTTTAAATGTACCCATGTCAAGTTTTCTAATAATGAATATTCGACTTACTGGGAAAAGATTAATATTGGCATTATAATTGGATGTGAGGATACGGTATTAATATAAACGACTGGACATTGGTGTATATATATATTATTCGGTCCAGTTAAACCAGAGTTGGGAGTAATTCCTTCAGGACAAGAAAATCATTCAGGAGCTGAACATTTAAATTTTCCTGGTAGAGAGCTCAATGTAATTGATTTTACAGAGCAATATTTCTTAAAAAAAAAAAAAAAAAAAAAAAAAAAAAAAAAAAAAAAAAAAAAAAAAAAAAACAAAAGACCAGTTATTTTAGGATTATAAATTTATTTCCATCCGTTTTTGTTTCTGGTGTGAACCAAAAACACGAAAAATATAACAGGACTTCTTCAGATCCAATGAATAAATAAGTGGGGTGAGAGCTGACAAATCAAGAAATATGTACAAAATTGAACCTCTAAGTACCATGAAATTTTAAATAAAATTACAGATAATTATAAAATTGATAAAGATAACACGATAGACCAAATAAATAAGGACACTTGCAATTTCGCAGTAAACTACATATTAACGACAGGTTAGGGAAATTCCAAAAGAAAGATGCCTACATTCTATTTAAGGACCATAAACGAAATTTTATAAATAAATTGCAAACTAGATTAATTAATCCCTCTAAAACAGAGTTAGGTAAAATTTCTAAAATATAATTCAAAATATTTGTTATGAATGTGAGAGAGGCAAGCCAGAGTAATCTTTGGAGAAACTCCTGATGCATCGAATGGTTTAGGAAGATAAAAAACAAAATTAAAGCTAGCTTTATACAATTTGGCATCATTGACTTTTATCCGTCTATATCTAAAAAAATCCTAATAAATAGTATCAACTACGCAAGAGAATATGTAGATATAACATAAGGAACAATGATAATATTAGCGTGTAGAAACCCGTTTTAGAAAATAATGGAAACACAAGGATAAAAGTGGACCTGTGAATTTTGATGTCCCTATAGAGGGATACGACTCTTCATAAATAGCAGACCTTGTGGGTCTATATATATATATATTGCATATACTAAATAGAATTATCAATTCAGATCAAATAGGTCTATATGAGTTCATCATTTTCTATAATTGAAACCATGTGAATGTGGCCAAACATATGAATTATATTCAATTTTATCATTGGTAATCGATAGAAATTCAGTGCGGAAACTAATTTAATAACCTTTACTAGTATCATTAGTTTTAAATGGCAATACGGTGTGAATTTAAAAGCATTAATGTAAGATAGCAATACTTGAAACCATTTAACTGTGTGCAAGCGAATGAGTCCTGGCTCATTTTCTAATAATATTACTTCAAAACACTCGTTTGCAAAACTTATATATATATATATATATATATATATATATTATATATATACATATATATATTTGTTGGAAGTCCAAACAGAGAATAAGGATATTTTAAAATGAATAGATCCATGAAGAGAATTGTATAGTTTTTGAATTTATTTTTTCATTTGTTTTTACATACGTGTATGTTTCCAGCTTGATGCTTTCGTCAGAGAACATTTATGGCACAAGGCCTTGTAAATGGCGTATTCAATAAGACTTGAACTAACTCGTGTTTGTACTTTC
>CAUZXS010001525.1:0-52500 GCA_963585895.1 Sepioteuthis lessoniana
TAAAAAAAGAAAGTCAAAATTACAGAATCAGAAAATGAGAAAAAGTTTTACGTAAAAAAAAATCGAAAAAAAAAAAAAAAAGAAATGAAAGATGAAGAAGAAAAGTCAGGAGTGGTAAAAATGAATACAACTAACAGTAATAACAAAAATGTGTATGAGTAAAAATAAAAAGAGAAAGGATGATCGCATAATCGATTTTAGTGGAGTGTGAACGGTGGACCCGCCATTTTCCAGATAGCGGATTCGAACCAAAGTTATTTGGCCGTGAGTGAGAGAGAAAGAGAGAGAGAGAGAGAGAGATGAAAGGATAGGGAAATGAAAAATAATGGGGACTCTATTAATATTAGACTAGGTAGATGAGGTTGACTTTTAGCACCATACAGCTTCAAAACGAGGGCTATCAAACGCTAGAGTGGGGGAAAGGATGGTAAGTAGCGGCAAAATATCGTGGAGGGTAGATGAAAATATTTTTATGAAGATAAGCAAGATTATAAGGGGTTGGGGAGAAAAAAACAAAAAACAGCAGATGGATACAAGGGATAAGGATAAGCCGTTGGTTGGGGAGGGATGAATGAATATGAATGTGACAGAGCCAGCCTCCTTATTAAGCCTGTGTTATCATTAAACCTATCATTTTCCTATCCACTCTAGTAACTGTTATGTTGATTTGATTTTCTTCACTGTATTTTATGAATACGACCCGTTTTAGCCTTCCTTATATATATATATATATATATATATATATATATATATATATATATATATATATATATAAGAGAGATAAAGAATATAGAGAGAAAGAATGAGATATCACGTAGACTTTATGTCATATATATATATATATATATATATATATATATATATATATACCCAACTCCTCCGCACGAGCAGGAAGCGGAAAACAAGGTCAATTTGTTCAGCAGAGTTTAACAAGTTTGAATTACTTAGTTTTCCTTCTCCAAGACAGGTTGAAATACCAAGATTAAAAGAACTCAGTTAGCCCTACTAAAATATTTGTGAAAATATTTGAATTCATGCCTTTCCCAATGATATAAGCGAAATATGTGCGAAATAGAAACAACCTCGTGCAGGGTTTGAACTTGAGTCAGTGATTCCAGTTCATACGATGGTAAACGTTACACGATGTGCACTTTTTAGTTTATATATATATATATATATATATATATATATATATATATATATATATATATATATATATATATATATATATTACTTTGATCTTTTACTTTTCATTTGCAGGTCATTTTTTTCTTTATCCAATGTACCAATATTTAACGGTATAGAAAACGTATATTTTAAAAAAAGGTATTAAGGAAACCACCATTCACTGTAAGTCTACCAACTTTTTTGACTGTCAATTTCAAATTCAGTTGATAACCTTCACGTCATTATACCGGTGAATGGGACACTGTGTGATATTGCCAGATAATTATTTTAGTGCTAAACGTTCATCTTATATGCCAGTAAAATACTTTGTGTGCACACACACATGCGTGTGCTTAGAGAGAGAGAGAGAGAGAGAGAGAGAGGGAGAAATACTGAGGCAGAGTTTAGAAAGATAAAAGTCTGTAGAACGATGTGGGTTTTGATCTCTCTCTCTCTTTCCATATATATATATATATATGTGTGTGTGTGTGTGTGTGTGGGTGTGTGTGTGTAGACTCGTGTTGGGTGGGTGTCCATAGAAATCATTCAAACATATGTTTTAGGACATGAGTAGCAAAAGTAAGAGCCAATAATAAAATAAACAGAAACGTCCTAAAACATTTAACTATAGATCAACGCATACGTTCACATATATATTTGTGTATAAAGTAAAGTTGGCGACTGTAGTTGAGGGTGACCCCAAGTCTTTCTTTTCGATAGCTACTACACCAAGGTGTAGGGAAAGGGCGCGATTCCTTTCCCTTGATTGCTCGACTCTACCCTTGACCCTTGATCATTACGTTATAATGCTGAGTGTTAAGAAAGGCGGCATCAATATATATATATATATATATATATATATATATATATATATATATATATATATATATAATTTTCTCCTTTAAACATGTTTGATTAAATTGGACAGTCCTTTCAGGTTTTACAATTTAATCTTTGATCGATTCAAGTCTTTGTATGAGTCGTTTGACTTTTGGATGGAATAACTTTAGAAAAGAGCCGTATGTTTAACTCAAATCCAAGCGATAAGACGCAACTGTTTAAATACTTATGAGTAATTCTGTATATATATATATATATATATATATATATATATATATATATAAGGGTCGACTGAAAAGTTCATAGGCCCACCAATATACTCCTATGGTATGTGACCAAATGAGGTTTATTTTCTCTTGTGGTTTATACACGTTTTCTATCTATATTGCCGTACTTGGATGCCATTGGTGTAAACAAATCATTAACGGCAGATATAAAGGCAATACATTAATTTTTCAGGCCATCATCGTATATATATATATATATATATATATATATATAAGGGTCGACTGAAAAGTTAATAGGCCCGCCAATATACTCCCTTGGTCTGTGACCAAATGAGGTTTATTTTCTCTTGTGGTTTATACACGTTTTCTATCTATATTGCCGTACTTGGATGCCATTGGTGTAAACAAATCATTAACGGCAGATATAAAGACAATACACCATCATCGTATATATATATATATATATATATATATATATAAGTGTCGACGGAAAAGTTCATAGGCCCACCAATATACTCCTATGGTATGTGACCAAATGAGGTTTATTTTCTCTTGTGGTTTATACACGTTTTCTATCTATATTGCCGTACTTGGATGCCATTGGTGTAAACAAATCATTAACGGCAGATATAAAGACAATACATTAATTTTTCAGGCCATCATCGTATATATATATATATATATATATAAGGGTCGACTGAAAAGTTCATAGGCCCACCAATATACTCCTATGGTATGTGACCAAATGAGGTTTATTTTCTCTTGTGGTTTATACACGTTTTCTATCTATATTGCCGTACTTGGATGCCATTGGTGTAAACAAATCATTAACGGCAGATATAAAGACAATACATTAATTTTTCAGGCCATCATCGTATATATATATATATATATATATATATATATATATATATATATATATATATATATATATATATAAGTGTATGCGTGAGTCTGAATAACGATGGCGTTTCGTTTGGAAGAAGATGCATTCGTGTTGCCTGAAGTCTTTTTGATTTACTTTTGTGAATATACTTTAATAAATCATGTGGAACTCTTCAGTTAATATATTCATATACAGTGCATGCTGTTATTTGCATACTTTTCTTTGGTAAACAGGCCTTAGGTTTGCTTATAGTATCTACTATTATTATGGGATTAACCATCTTATTACAGAGCACCCTCATTGCTGCTTAACTTAAATGATCTGACGGAAAGAAGTGCTTTCAGTGTACCTTGGCAATGATAGTGACTAAATATAAACAACATTATTTATTAACAGAAGAAAATTATCTAGTTATATTGGCGGTAGACAAAACGAATTGCGTTTGCACGAATTTAATAGTAAAAATAAATAGTGTTGGCTTCATAAACAGAAAATGATAAGGATTCTCTGGAAAAGAAAAAGAGAAAAATTGCAGATTTGTCAGGAAGAGTTCACATTCGACACTGAGGTTCCTTCGACTGCCAAAGACGCATTGGAATGGAACGCCAAGGATTCAGTAGAAGCTGGTGGGAAGCGAGGTTTGCCAAATCAGCAGCAGCAGATTGACGGTAGGGGTACAGAAGGAGGTTAAAAGGGAAGGAATGGGAAAAGGAGAAAAGTAATAAGTAATACTGAAGGTATTTTTAAATCTTCTTTGGGGGAAAAAGGAGAAACTAGATGAAAATTAAAACCGAAAATCTAAATAGCTTTTTAAAAAAATGAATATGTAACAAAAAGAAGACAAGATAAAATAAGAACGAAAAGTAAGGAACACATTTTTAACAAATGAAGGAAAGACGGTATGTTACTTAAGTTCAAGTCGAATCAATATCTTAGTTGCCCAGTCGGAAGGCTTATAATACACCGACTGAATCCCTTAAAGAATGACACCACTCAAAAAAAAGGGGGGGGGGTTCCTGTGTATGACACTGACCTAAATCTAATGGTTAGACTTCAGGAAGTGTGTTATAATAGTTCATTACTATTACTCCCAGGTCCACTCTGACCTCAAGGGGTAGTATTTGTCATACACAGGATGTTGATGCAGTGAAGAAAAAAAAAACAAAGAAAGAAGAATCAAACGAACCAAAAAGAAACAATGAGAGAAAAAGAAGCGAAAAATAAAAGAGAAACAAAAGAAAGAAAAATAAATGAAGAATGATTTTTCTTTTTAAAAAGAGTAAACGATGAACTGAAAAGAGCGCAACAAGTCATTAGAAAAAAAAGAAAGACTAGAAAGAAAGAGAATCTAACAACTAACCAAAAAGAAAATCCGAAGAAAATCTAAAAAATAGAATTTAGATATGAATAAAATCAAGAATATACAAACGAAAGAAAGAAAGAAAGAAAGAAAGAAAGAAAGACAACGGAAGAAAGAAAGAAAGAAAAAAGACAACAGAAGAAAGAAAGAAAGAAAGACAACGGAAGAAAGAAAGAAAGAAAGACAACGAAAGAAAGAAAGAAAGACAACGGAAGAAAGAAAGAAAGAAAGAAAGAAAGACAATGGAAGAAAGAAAGAAAGAAAGACGACGAAAGAAAGAAAGAAAGAAAGACGACGAAAGAAAGAAAGAAAGACAACGGAAGAAAGAAAGAAAGAAAGAAAGACAATGGAAGAAAGAAAGAAAGAAAGACAACGAAAGAAAGAAAGAAAGAAAGAAAGAAAGAAAGGCAATGGAAGAAAGAAAAAAAAGGAACAAACAAAGAACGAAAAAATAAAGAAAAAAGGAAGAATAAATTTTAAAAATGAATGATTAAAGAACTAAAAAGAGAGCAAATAGCAGTTAGGAATGAAAGAGTTAAAAGAAGGGTTGGTATAATCATGAAAAAAACAAATCAGGAGAAAATCTAAAAAGGAGAATGTAAATGTGAAAGAAAGAAAAAAAGAAAAAATGAACAGAATAAGCTGAAACAAACAAACCATCAAGAAACAAGCAAATAAAGGACGAATAAAAAGAAAAAAGAAAGGAGATTAAGAACCATAGATGAAAGATAATGGAGAATGAATTAAAATAAGAAAAAAAAAAGAATAACTAAAACGCGAGCAAATAACAGATAAAAAAATAGAAAGAGTGGAAAGAAAGATGATTATATTATCAAACATAACAACGAAGAATATTTAGATATAAAAACAAAAAAAACAAAACAAAAACAAATAAGGAAAGAAATAAGGGATAAAGAAAGAAAAGAAGCAAAACAAAAAGAAATATGAAAGAACTCTTTAATTGCATAGAGACCGTTTATGAAGAGGTCAGTTTTTAGATTAGAAAGATGACATAAATAGCCCGTCCGCCCCTACCCGACCCTAATCTACCCTGTTATTTCCTGTGCGTCACTTGATCAGAGAAGACCCCAGGTCTTGACGTTGATACTCTTAGCCGCCACCACCCTGACACCTAACGCTCGTCAGCTATGTTGTGGCGTTGTACAACAAGGCTATGACCCTATATAACAAGCCTACAGCATAATTAAAATATTTTACACCACAGGGAATGTATTCGTTTGAAATTTGATTCGTTCAAGAATACCATATCAAAAGACTGGCAAACGCTATGCCAATACACGTATGTCGGATGTTTTGCATCAGTAGTTTAGCATCATTTGTGATGCACACATCAAAGATTATCAGCTCGAACCAACAAAGGGTGAAATATGGAAAACCAGATAGACAATAAAAGATCAGGAGACAAACATAGAGCCGTAGTAACGTGTTTTTAAAACCTCCGGTAGAGATCTTTGTCATAAGCTTGACCGTTGCTAGTCGTTGCTGTCAGCTGTCATGTATCCTCCTGAAGAATTCTTTCCACTTGTTCTTGTTGACTGCCGGATCATTCTAAGATGACAGCCTGGTGGATTGATATTTTCTTGTTTTATTTTTGTTTTGTATTTTTTAATTTTTTATTTATTTATTCATTTATTCGCACGCTAACAGGGCAAAGTACTCCGAACAACAACAGCGAGGGGATAAAAAAAATCATTCTTTTTTCTGGTATCATTGAGTCTCGCGAGACAATGTATCAGAGCTTAGATCTCGGCAAGGACCAGGGTAAGTTTTTATTGAAAAACGGTCAGATATTACTCATACTGCAGGTTTCTCCTTTTCACGACACAGATGTTGGTCAAGGGAAGGGCAAAATGATGTATAAATTATCATTAGTGCTACCGTAGGAACTGCCAGAACGTTATCCAACACAGCGTTAGACAACCTTAGGGACACCAGCTTTTGATTTAGTCCCTCCAAAGAGGCAAGTTATTTGGCGAAGCTTGTTGGGTAGGTGGGGGTAATTCTAATTGATTTGATTGGTGTTAACAGCATTGAAACTATTAAGACGTAAGACGTCACAGTTATTAAAACAACCACTCAGTGTTAGAGTGGACCTGGGAGTAATGACAATGAAGGGACACTTCACACACCCTAGATCTCCATGAATGGAATCTCACCATTAGATGCTATCTTGTATCATTCCCAGGACACTTTCTTTCTTGAAGCAGAGATCTTATTTTCCGGGAGATGATACAGCCAGTTTAGTCTAAGCTAGGTAGTATTAAATCGGAACAGTTACTTTTAACCATATATGTAAATTATTAGTAATTGATAAGAATACTTGAAACTACACAAATGTGTTCGAACAAATAATTATAAGCAAAATAGTTCAATTAAAAAACAAGGAAAGATTAAAATATAGTTATTCTAATTAAAATTTTTTAAAGGAATCAAATTTTGTGTTTACATAACCCATAAGAAGTTGCTATGCCGTTAAACAAATCAACCAAACTAGACCCAACCAATCTATTTTAACAATATTTTATTTCTCTGAATTGTCTGATTATCAAACGATAATATTCAAAGGAATCCATTTATACTCGTTATTTGTATATTTTCGGTTGTTACTGGAGATAGTTTCGATCCTATCAAAAAAAAAAAAAAAAAAGTGAATATAAGTGCAAAGCATTTTAGAAAATCTATCTGTCGAAGAAAGCCTATTGGTCTTCGAGCAATGGACCCCTCGATTTACTAATGAATTAAGCGAAAATCGGTTAATTGATAAAACAATTCCTGGTGTTTTTATAGGATTCCTGGAAGATATCTGAAGAAACGTTAAGTAATGTTAACGATGTTTTTCTACAGAAAGGAAGGAAAGGCTATCTTTAAAGTTTAGATACGAAGATCAGATATGTATTTTCAACTCCTTTGATTTAAACTGTGAATACTTTTTATTGTATATCATTTTTGATACCGTTAAAATGGCCGAAAACTCGAGATTTGCATTGTCTACATTATATTAATACAATAGTATATACCAACATTAGAATGAATGATTTATATTATGGGGAAAGAAGAGAATTATATATATATATATATATATACAATATTACAATTATAAAATAAGTCTGATATCCAGAAGTTAGACGTGACAACACAAAGTCATTCCAGTACATCGACCAACTTAAATTATAAATATGTGTGCGCGAGTTTGTTTGTGTATCATGTAAGTGTGTGCTTGTGTGTGTGTGTGTGTGTGTGTGTGTGTGTGTGTGTGTGTGTGTGTGTGTGTGTCACTGCATGCGTGTATTATAAATATATATATATATATATATATATATATATATATATATATATATATATATATATTACCACTTATAGCCTATTGCCCAGTTGACTGGGGCTGCAGAATACATCGACTGTATCTCTGCAGAGGAATAAGACTCCACGAACGAGTGTCCTGGATATTACACTAAACAACCTGATCGTGAGGCTCCTGTAACGCTAGAGCTTTGGGGGATGCGGAGTACCTCTTTATTGCCATCACTCCCAGATCCACTCTGGCTAGGGATGTTAGCACCTCACAGAGTCCTATCAATGGGTAAAATAGAACTAAAATGTGTACTTATGTTAAACTGGATTGTTTGAAATAGATCTATTTTTACATTTAACTGTGTGTAAAGAAAAAACTGTACTTATGCTAAACTGAATCGTTTGAAATAGAACTGTTTAAATGTATAAAAATAGATTTGGGATTAAATAACCTTTAATGGTTGATATGCCATAAAACCAAACCAAACCAAACCAAATCTATAGCCTAATAACAAGGGAAAATATTTTAAAAAACTTTCTTGAGAAAATATTTTCTTCTGATAATGATTTGAAATCAAAACTAGTTGAGACCAATAAAAGAATAACTCACAAAAATGATATATTCCTGTTTGCTCATCTTATATATATATAAATATATATATATATATATATATATATATACTTTGAACAATTTAGATTGCAGAAACCTATAAATATTAAGCACCTTTTTTTCTCAGTCACGGAAATACCCATCATACCACATGACAGTTTCTTTTACTTTGAATTTTGGTTACTAAGCCACTATTCTACTTTTTCCGTCTAAAGAATGTGTGCTACACATGAAAATCCTGATTACTAATTGGGCTCAGAGAGCAGCACATAAAGATTAACATTTTAGGTTTTAAACCTGCACTGATAATAATAGTATTGATCACTTGTTATATACCTTTTATCTGCATTTCATCCCTCTTCACACACACACACACACACACAGACACACACACATATATATATATATATATGGGTGGGTGTGGGTGTGATAAAAAAATGGAACTGGATAAATCCGGACACTTGCAATGGTTTTAGTAGTAGTATTTCGTTCTTTATTCATACAAGAACTTTTTCAGAATTCTGTGAAGCTGCTCGTTGGATACAAGAAAATAATTTTCATTTAACGAATGGATATGCTACGTCACCAGTTTCTTTTTTGTCGTTTCTCTTGTGTCTTATGAAATTAATACTTTTAAAGGTTATTTCAAAGAATCTCTAAAACATATTTTACACAGAAATATTTCTCCAGGAAAACTAGTTCAGAACAAACAAGAAATGAATGACAAAAAGAAATATTCCTATTTGTCTTATCACTTTGTTCATATATATATATATATATATATATATATATATATATATATATATATATATTGTCATCCACAGACAGATCTTTTTCGTTCTATCAGAACTCATCAGTGTGGCTAGACATACCAGATTCCCGTAGCTGGGATCGAAACCCGGTTGACTCAAACGCCAATCCAAGACTCTACCTTCAGCCACGAGGAAACCAGCAGCAGCGAAGTAAATATTCAACGGTTATGAATTACAATTACTATTGTTTACATACATCCGCTTAACGTCTACCGAGAGCTCAATTCATTTAAGAAGAGCCTTGCATATACGTGAATGGCAACGCAAGTACTTCATTCATATATATATATATATATATATATATATATATATATATATATATATATATTAGAGTAAAGAAAGACTAACAAAACCATTACCTTCCGAAATTGCCCACCCAATCCATCACTCTCTGAAGACTCTACTTCCGCATCTCAAGCACTACAGGAACTGTTAAGACGCAAATACAAATCCCTTTCTCAACAAGAATCATCATCATATCGTGCTGGCAGCACGGATATCCCTGACCCTCTCTCGCCACTCCTCCCTATCGTTCATCGCCCTAGGTAGGTCTTCAGGACAACAACCTGTATCCTCACATAGCTGCTGAATGTACGTTCGTGCTGGTCGTCCTGCTTTTGCGCGGCCATGTGTGGGGATCCATAAGAGTACATCTCTTATGAGTTCATCTCTGCTTCTCCAGCAATGTCCTGCATGTCTGGTTCGTCTAATTTGAATAGTTTTCGTGATAGGGGGCAGGTGGCCGTACAGTTGGTGTCTTGTGGGGTGTTGCTGCCAGGACTTGTTCAGGATTGCACGCAGCATTCTTGTGTAATTGCCATCTAGTTTCTTCTCCAGCCGTTTTGTTAGCGTCCATGTAGTGCATCCATATAGCAGTATCGATGTGACCGCTGCCTGGAAGAAACTGCGTTTCATTTTATCGGTTAGGTCTGATTTCCATATAGTCGATAGCCTATTGATAGCTGTCCATGCTTTCGTTAACCTCGTTTCGATGTCCTTTTCGGTTGATTCGACACTGCTTCCTAGGTACGTGAATTTGTCTACTAGTTTAAGAGGGGTTTGATCCAAATTTACCTTTTTTTTAGATTAATGCATACTGAGTAAAGATTAATAACTGAATCCAAACATTTTGTAATCTTTAACCTTTAAAAAAAAGAAATACTTGCCAAAACTGTTTCTTATCTTTTAAGAACCGATGAAGATTGTAAAAAGAAGTAGATGAAGATAGAGAACAGTCTCTCTCTCTCTCTCTCTCTCTCTCTCTCTCTCTTCTTTTACGAAAGGAAGTGATATTGAACAAACGTCAGCGCTTTGCGCCTGCGCAAACATTTCTTGAAATTATTTCTCATCACAGTGGAACGTTTAACAAGATATTTAAAATTGGTTATCGGTACAGTAAATGAGATTGTAAAGAACCCAAATGCAAATATTATCTCAGTAAGATATTATCAAAGATTATATGCAAATAATTAACTGCTGCAAATAGCACATTTAGGAGATTAAACAGTAAAAAGAAGCCTTTCTGTGTTTTGGAAAAGAGTATTTTTTAAAAACTTTGAATGATCTACTAAACCGATATTTCTAAAGTTTTTTCATCGTTTACCCCCACCACCACTACCACAACCATTTCTTAACACCCATGTTTACGTAGACTCATTAGTTTCAATTAAAGTAATGTGCTGAGTTGGGTTGGGGTTGAGTTTTATGGCATATCAACCCTTGTAGATTATTCCTGTTTAAACATATATTAAATGTATGATTTGTAAACATATTTTGTAGGTAAGATTTTTAAATGTGCCAAAGCTCATTTCTTTGCACACAGTTGAATGCTTTAAACTATTTTTATCAAACACTAATAATTCTATCAAGTATTAATAATTTTTTGAACATAGATGAATGTTTACAAATATTGCTATAAAACACTAGCAATTTAATTTTTCGTCAGTCGTTCGTTTGTATACAGTTGACTGGTTTCAATTTAACTCTAATAATTTCATTTAACACGTTTCATTTATTTGAACTTGGTCAAATGGTTGTAAGTATCGATGTATAAAACCAAGAATTCAGTTTTTGCACACAGTAATACGGTTTCAAGTATTGCTATTCAACGTTAATAATTGAATTCAACATTATCCCTTTGTTAACACAGTTGTAAATATTGCTATGTAACACTAACAATTCAGTTTAACAAAGTTGAATGGTCAGTCAGTTCTATTTAACCCATAGATTGGATTCAATCAGGTACTATCACTCCAGGTCAGAGTGAACCTGGGAGCAATGGAAATGAAGGGGTCTTCCACATTCCCTAAAACTCCCGATTTGGAGCCTCGCTATAAAAGAGTTTTGTGTCATATTCAGGACACTCGTTGGGGGATTTAAACACAACTGCAGAGGTGCAATCCGCGTACTCTACAGCCCCAGCCAATTGGGCTAGTTTCAATTAGAATTCAGGAAATTAGAAATATGGAATTAATGTAAAATTTGACAATTCTTCTCTTATAAATTAGCATTCATTGGATGAAAAAAAGATACAGTCAACCTGAGTAGAACAGAAAAGAATTGAATCAGAATGCAGTTTGTGCATTTTTCTTTTTAAATATGTAATAACTGTGATTCCAGATACCCTATGTTAGAAGATTATAAGACCGACCAGAAATCACTTATCTCCATTCTACCAAAAGCTTTATATGACCACTTGAACTCTAATCCACCACTTGGAGAAAAAGCTTGATGGGAACTATAAAAGTGTTGTATAGTGGCTCATGCCATGTGACTTCCGGTGTTTCTTAAGCATGAGAGTTCTGACAGATCTCTCGTGCTTAAGAAACACGACTTCTTTTACGACTTCAATTGTTTTACCAATTGTTTGTTGTTTATTTCCTGGCCTCTGAAGCGTCCCCTTTGGAGCTGCCGACGAGACCAAAGGTATTTTTAGATTTTGCCGGACGCGTGTGGGCTGCGGCTCTGCGGTCGGACCAACTTTTAAAAAGGCCTTGTGCCGTACTTGTACGGTGGAGGGACGGAGAATAAATATAGTTCTGCAAAGTCTCGATCAGTAGTAAGACCAACTTCGGACGTAACACTAACAGCGCAAGACTTATAATATTTGTTGGGCTGTGCCACTTCAGTTAATAAATAATTAAATCTTTATGTCACTGTGTATTTCTTCCTTACCACGATACAACAAAGAGAATGCTGCGTGCTTTTTTTAACAAGTTCTGAAAGCAACGGCCTACAAAAGTATATCTTTTTGGCCATTAGCATCTCATCTCGTAACCTATCTAAGAAAGGAGAGAACTTCTACACGTGGACACACCAGTGTTGACCAACCAGCAAAGGACTTTGGTTCATCAGCTGTGCTGACTGGATGCTTTCTTGGGGATATTCGAACTGCGATGGCTGATAGTGAGGCATAGGAATCTGCGCTATTGGCACTCTCTGATGTTGATTATGATAAGGAATATAATATACAGGGTGTCTCAGTATACTTATAGGGCTATCTTGGGCAGGCGGTGGCCCTATTCTGGAAATATGCCCTGCCCATCGTAATTGTGACTTTAGCAACATGGCCTCTATGCTGGTGATTTATACCTGATCGAGGACCTCAAGATTGGAGACGTAGTTACTCCAGTGAATGTTGAGGATGATGCGGAGACAGCACTGGTGGAAGAAAAAAAATTGACTTGTTGTTTGCTTCGTGCCCGTGGTGTAATGGTTATCGTCGTAGGAAATGGACACGGTGACTCGAGTTCAAATCCTGGACGAGACTGACTGCATTTCACATAGCACTAATACCCTTGGGAAAGGTATGAATCCAATTATTCTCCCTCCAGCTATGGGTAAATAGTAGGGCAGACTAGGTTCTTCAACCTTGGTGATGCAACTAGTCTAGGAGAAGGAAAACTCTGAATTCAAACCCGTTAAACTCCGCTTAAAAATTGACCTTGTGTCATATCCTGCCCGAGCGGAGGGGTTGGTAAATATGGTTGTTTAGTTTTTGTTTTTGCTTTTTATTTAAAGGCATGTTGGCCTTTGTTGGTCATCTATTGACAAAGTCATCTTTGTAGAAGAAAAATAGTGGTTCTATTTAACCCACAGCAGATTGGTATTAGGGAGTTCATACCTTTTCCGAGGGTATTGGTCCGAAAGAGAACGTAATTGTTTGAATTTGCTTACTACGATGTCACTGTTAAGCACATTAGCCACTAGGCTAAGGGGTCTCTTCGTGGTGTTATGGTTAAAGCGATGGACTGCAGAATCGTAGTAAGCGAGTTCGAACTCCAGTCATGCTATTACGTTCACTTTCGGACAAATATACTTGGGAAAGGTATGAATCCCCTCATCCTCCCAGCTATGGGTTAGATAGTACCACCACTGTTCTTCTAGAAGGATAGATTTGGCATTAAATACCCTTCAAATGTTGATATTCCATTAAACAACCGAATCCCTAGGTTAAGGGGAATTTGTTCTCCGCAGAACAGCATTATTGAAACAAACTGACAATATTAGGTTTTATTTCTTGCCAAGCTCTACATTATTGAAACTCTCTGAGCCAAAATAAAATCGCGGAACCTCTAAAAGACAGAAGTGAAATCGCATGCATGCATATATATATATATATATATATATATAAGTTGTACTTTTTGTGGGGGGGTCTAAACTTATCTTTTTTTCGGTTATAAACTTTCAATACAGGGATAAAAAAAATCATACCAGTGATATATTTGGACACTTTAATATTCTGCTAGAAATTATGAATTCCTGACCGTTCAATTTAGAATATAATTACCTTTTTTTTTTATTAAAAATGTTTAGAGTGTACTTAATTGTTGGTGATACTGTATTTAGCCACAAACCTTTTCTTTTCTAATTTTTATTTCCTTTCACTATTAACCTAAAGTTTGACGATAAAAAATTTGCTGTGACTCAATTTTTCAGGTGTGTGTGTATGTGTATGTGTGTGTGTGCGAGGTGCAATTTTTTTCTTGGACCCACAACTAGTCGTGACCTATGAATTGAGAAATTTAATCCATTAGTTAGAGAAAAACACGATAAGTTTGCCTTTTGGAAAGCTTATCTTTCTCGGTTTTATCATAGTGTTTCGCTTCACGTATTCTTCGTTTAATATTTATTAGAAAAATTATAAGCTCAAGTTGATGAGTTACTTTTCTGTTTTATGTTGGCCGTTTTCATGGTATATCAACTTTCATTGGTTACTTAATGCCAAAGCCATCCTTGTAGAAGAACAGTCATAGTATTATTTAACCCAAATCTGAAGAGGAGTTTAGGAACTTCATACATTTCCTCATGTCATTAGTACGATATACCGGACATTAGCATAATGGTTAGATTGTCCACCAATGGACCGGGAGATGTGGGTTCAATCCCAGGTCCAGTCGTACCAAAGACTCAAAAATCGTACTTGATGCTATCCGGCTTAATACTCAGCATTATAAGGTACGGATCAAGGGTAAAGTGGAGCAATCCAGGAAAAGGAGTAGCGCCCTCACCTACATCTTGATATAGTATCTATCGGAAAGGGAGAGTTCGGGTCACCTTCGACTAGAGTAACCAACTTTACTTATTCGTACGATAGGGAACATATTAGAGCGACTAGAGTTCGAACTCAGCGATTAGGATATCTCAGTTAAACGAGTTAGCCTCGGGAACTATCTCAGTTAGTTTGGATAGTTGTATATATCACTTCAATGCTAGTAATTAGTGTTCGGACACTTTTTACGAATCCATATTTATGACGGCTGTATTTAAAACAGACAAAAAATATTTAAAATCGGTCTAAGAAATTTTTTCCCAACAACATTTTTCATAATTTAAACTTGTACTTGCATAATTTCCAGTTGTTTACTTTTCCTACTCAGTCATACCAACTTCTATATTCTTTTCGTTCTAGTTTGCTGCATTCGCTTATTTGTGATCGACTGTTTTATTACTTGCTACTCCTGCTATTCATTTGTGTCTAATCAATTTGTGCTTTGACATAATTAGTGCTTGTGGCATAATTTATTAAAAGAAAATTACATATAGACATATAATATTATTTTACTTCTTGCGAATTTTTCATGCCAGCTTTATTTCATTAGTCTTTCATTAGAGTCTAAGTGACAGCAAGTTTTTTCAGGTCTTCTCAGTGTTCTGGTCGATCTTAACAATGCTGCTATTTATATAGTCTCCATTTGTCCTCCGATTTCCAACTTTTCCAGTTTTTTTCCCCTCCCATATGTGTCTAGTCTTATACACTTTTGAGCTAGTTTGATGTATTTGCTTATTATGATTGATGAATTTGTCTCTATCACCGCATGACCTACATCTGCTATTTTTTTATGTCTTATCTGTTTGTGCTTTAACCTTGTTGGTCCTTATGGAGTTGTCTTGTGTTGCTATCAGAAGAAATTCAGACGGTGGGGGAGGTCAACCAAACGGGGATTTTTTTCCTTCGTTTTTTCGCCTTTTATATTTATTCTATATTTCGGGGTTTTTCTCCCATTCCCATCATATACACTCACTGTAAATAAATCATAGATTGTTAATAAAATCATTCATTACTTTCGGGGTTTTAAGTTGGTCTTTTTCATAGAGCAAATGTGGTATTTTGGTGGTTGCAGCGCGCATGGCGATGGATGGATGGTTATATATTGTAGTTGAATGGGTCGGCGAATGTGGTTAGCTAGGTTTCCTTAGAATACGTAGTCAAGGCAAGACCGCTCCCATCCCCTCCCCCAAAACTCCAAGGCCTCGTGCCTTCCATTTTTGTATTTAAATGGGAATAAAGAAGAAATTCATTTTCTCTCTTAAGGTCTCTTTTTCTTAGCAGTGTCCAAATCTTCCTGTGAGAAACTTGGCTTGTTTGATGCTTGAAATATTCAAGTATTTGTTTTTGTATTTCTTTTTCATTTTTTTGTTTTCTGGTTATCGTTGTTCAGTTGATCTTTGTGTCGTATGTTGTTTCTGGTCCCCCTGAAATTAGTCTTTCTTTGCTAATTTTTTATGTAGTCTTCGAGACTTTATAACGAGCACTATCTTCAATGCTTGCAAGTTGTCTTCCCCCTTCTTTAATTGACCCATATAGTCTGTTTATGTCAACTCTGGGATGTTAGACCTTATGCATCGTCATTAGTTTTCTTGTTCTCGTGTCCATTTGTTGAAGTTTTTCCCTCGTTCACTTTCAAGAATGGTCCTGAGAATTTTACCAGTGGGACAGCTCCGGTGTTTATTCCTTTGATGAGATTTTTGCTATATTTTTAGGTTTTGTGTAGTTTTGTCATTTTCCTACGACATTTAAAAAAGATTTTTCTTTCATCTTCACTTGTTTGATGGTGTCCGCTTCCAATATCTCTTATCAATTGTGAGTTTCCTTTTCTCTGAGCGTTCCTACATTTTCTTGATATTGTAATTATGTTCCTTCCTTCAATTGTCTTTTCCCGCTTCTTCTTCTTCTTCTTCTTCTTCTTATTATTATTATTATTATTAGCAGCAGCAGTTATGAATAAAAAAAGCTCATCAGTACGAAAACAGAACCGTTATAAGATTTAAATCTGACATTTACTATTTTAGCTATATATATATATGTATATATATATATTTGTGTGTGTGTGTGTGTGTGTGTGTGTGTGTGTGTGTGTGTGTGTGTGTGTGTGTGTGTGTGTGTGTGTGCGCTTGTGTTGTGATTTGATATCCATTGATAGTATAAAAATGCGGTTTAATATCTACGATCTCCACAGGTAGAGATATGCAGAGATAAGAAGCAACCAGAGATAAAACAGTGTGCAGAGGAAATATATAGAGCAGGGTGAAAGATAAGGAACACTAGAGTTGATATTAGAGGGGCATTCAAAGTCTTCGAGTATAAAAATTAACTAAAACATTTTTACAGTAATAATTGACACATTAAATTAATTTTTTTTTTCGTCTGAATAAAATTTAAATCTTACAAAAAAATAGATATTTCTGTGTGATTTTGATAATCTACCAAATAACTCAATAGTAGAGTCTTCCGGTTGTACTATCACGTGCTAGATCAGAGGGAATATCCAGGTGTACGACTGCTCAGTCAGAGTGGCTTAAATACGCTGATTGTATCCCTTGAAGGGCGTTAAGAACCCCGACAAAAGAGGTGTCTTATATGCGAAACTAAACGGCATCTGATAATGAAGTCCCAGTGGTGAAATTTTGTGTTGAATACTCATTCATTGCTTTTACTCCTAGGTCCACTCTGACCTAGAGTGTTAGTACCTATAGGGTCCCATCTATGGTTCAAAAAGATCTGATCAAAATTTACACTTGTTATACACGAATACTTGAAACCATACAACCGTGTGCAAATTATTTGTATTAGAAAGGAATACTTGATATTGTACAACTGTCTACAAAAAAAGTATTTAAGAAATAATTTCACCAAAAAATTAAATATGAATGTACAAGGTTCCTTCAAATCTGGGTATAAAATAACCGCAGACGAGTCGACATGCCATTAGATACATTAATCAATGGAAGTCTTCGACAAAATGCTAATATAACTAGGCAGTCATTTACGTCATTTACACAGCTCGGACTGTTTTCTTAATGCTTAGTTGTTATATTCACAATATTTTGGTCGATATATTCTTCGGACTTCTTCAGATGGCATTTGTTGTAGTCGGTAGTCTTTAAGGAATTTCTCATAAAAGATACTTGAATAAGGCCTGTAGATGCATCGGCCGCACCTCAGTGAATATAACTACGAAGAATAGAACCACAATTCGGGGTGAGTAGCGAAAATAATAACAAGCACTCATGTTAATTTAGAATAATAGAACGAGGCAAACTTAGCTTCTACCTCATCCATATCAGTTCCCACGATTTTAAGCTTTTCTATGAATAATTAGCAGCTAAAGAACTCGGCAGTTCTGTTACCGCACCGGTAGATATTACTGTAACTATCAGTATTAAAATAATATCAAGACAATTCAATTGTTTCGGGTTCTTACTGATTTTTAGTTTTTACTGATATCAGTTTCTTTTAACTTCGTTTGGATTGATTTAGTTGGGTTGGGTTTTACGGCATATCAACCATTGTAGACTATTTAATACAAAATCCTGTTAATATATATTAAATACATGATTTGTATACACATTTTGTAGATAACATTCTTAAACGAGCTAGAGCTCTTCTTTACACACAGTAAAATGGTTTCAAGTATTGCAATATAACAGTCACTATTTAACATCAGTCATTTATTTGGACACATAGTTTGTTCTATTTGACACATAGATAAGACCTATCAGGTGCGACGACTCCGGGTCATAGAGAAACTGGGAGCAATGGCAATAAATGGGTACTCAAAATTTCCCAAATCTCCAAGGCTGGAGCCTCACCATCAGATGGTTTAATATTGTATTCAGAGCACTCATTGACGGGGCGGTTCTTACCCCTCTGCAGAGATGCAGTTAGTATATTCTACTGCAGCTGCCGACTGGGCTTTTTTAACTTGGGATATTGAGAATGTAATTCTTTGAATAAATCAAAAAGTTATGAGGTATTCATAAATTTACCAAATTTAGCTTAGTTTGGTACAATGCCAGAAGCATATGAAACGCAGTTAGAATCGAAATCAAAGTCAATGGGTCGGTTAGTCTAGTACGCCAGCTTTTATATGAAAAACTAAATTAACCATGACTGTATTTTAGTTTACGCAACATACGGACCTCTCATCTATGAGCAAGATTACTGATAATCCCACTACTCTACCTTATTACATTTTTCATTTTCAACATTAGAAAAAATGACGATTTTGCAGTAATTTTTTCACTTTTTATCTAAGAAAATTTTTTTACAAAATTCTGCATATTCTATGTTAACGTACCCCACCCTAACGCAGCTAGGATGTAACGCAAGGTCAATTTTTCATGTTAAATAAAGCCTGCTTGAATTCAGAATTATTATTCTTCTAGATTGGTTGTCGTACAAAAGAACTCAGTCTGTCCTACTAGGAACTTGAAGATAATAGATGGATTTATGCTTTTCCCAAGAGCATAATCATGGAGTGAAGTGAGTGAACTCGAGTCGCTCAATACATTACAAACAATGATAATCTTTACACCACGTGCACAAACATTTTGTATAAAAATGTATCTTCTTGATCAGTTAGCGTCGTGGCTAAGGTGTTGGACTTCGACATCGTTGTAAGCGATTTCCCACTCCAGTCGCATTATAACGTTCACTTTTGGACTAATAACCTTGGAAAAGTTATCAACTCCCTTACTGCTCCAACTATGTGTTAAATAGTATCGCTATTGCCCCTCTACAATGATGACTTTAAATAACTCACGAAAGTTGATATGCCATTAAACAAAGAAACCAAACCAAAGCAAACCAAAATAATTTAAACTGATAATTCATAATCTCAAGTAGATCACTTTAACCATTTATTGGGATTCCAACAAGTTCTAACCCTCCGACTATAATGACAACGATGGGGACACTTCACACACCCCAAATCTCTTAAACAGAGCCATCAGCACCGAATGCAATTAAGTTTCATACATAAGAAAACTTTTTGTCCTAGTGAGGCACTCCTTTTTCAAGAAATGCATTCTACGTAATCTAGACCTTTCCGACAGAGAAAGCTAGATGTATGGGTTCCCCAGTAAGAATCAAACTCGCAATGATCTCATATCCTCAAAAATAGCTAAGCGTTGCTTAGGTTTACGGTAATACGGTAAACTCTGTGAGGATCGAACTCACTTCAGTTTACTCTGAAGACACACTAGCTTACTCATACACAATGACGAGCTGAACTAAACTGAATTCTGTGCTGAAATTTTGCTGAAGATATGGATTCTGATATGGCTGCAATTTCATGACGATTAAAGATATTTTAGATCTTCTGAACCGACATTTAGGTATCATCTGAAGAAGTAATCACCAGATATGTTTGTTTGTTTGAGTTTTATGGCATATCAACCTTCGTTTGGAGGTGCCCGTGGTGTAGTCGTTATCGTCGTAGGAAATGGACACGGCGACACGAGTTCAAATCCTGGACGAGACTGATTGCATTTCACATAGCACTAATACCCTTGGGAAAGGTATGAATCCAATTATTCTCCCTCCAGCTATGGGTAAATAGTAGGACAGACTAGGTTCTTCAGCCTTGGTTAGGCGACTAGTCTAGGAGAAGGAAAACTCTGAATTCAAACCTGTTAAACTCCGCTTAAAAATTGACCCTGTGTCATATCCTGCCCGAGCGGAGGGGTTGGTAAATAGTATCAACCTTCGTTGGTTATTTAATGCCAAATCCATTTTATACAAATAAACAGTTTTATTTCAGACAATTTAGTTTAACATAAGTACACAGTTTTATTGTAAAAGACATTTCTATTTAAAGCAATTCACTTTAGTCAAAAAGTTCTAATTCAAAAAATTCAGTTTTGCATAAGTACAGTTTCAGTGTCCAAAACAGTTCTATTTCAAACAATTCAGATTAGCATATAGTAAATAGTTTAAATGTCAAAACAGTTCTATTTCAGGCAATTCAGTTTAGCACAAGTGAGCAGTTTAGTTCTATTTCGTCTATAAATAGAACCTTATCAGGTGCTACCACTCCGAGCCTGAGTGGACCTGCGAGCGATGGTAATAGAGGCGTACTCCACATTCCCCAAAGCTCCAGCCTTACTAGAACCTCACCATCAGATAATTTAGTGGCTTATACAGGGCATTAGTTGGGATGTTTACAGTCACTATTTACCAACCCCTCTGCTCGGGCAGGATATGACACAAGGTCAATTTTTAAGCGGAGTTTACAGTCAGTGTATTCTAAAGCCCCAGCCGACTAGGCAATCACCAGATCTGATGATAGAACTTGCTGTGCGATGTTTCTAAATAGTGAGTTTATTTTCTTACTTATTGGGAATGTGGAGTTCTCTTTATTTGCCATTACTCAACGGTCCATTCTGACATGGATTGTTAGGGTCAAATCTATAGGTCAAATCGATGTTTAGTTTACTCTAATCAACTTATGGGTTATCATTCGTTACATTGGCGGAATAACTTGGTATATTTTCAGGATTTCGTTGCGTGTTCGTGTTTCTACTATGTATATATATATGTCTGAGTTTATTTCCATATTGGAGAGGCGCGGTTGGTCGACTTATTTTATCTGTATATAAATGTGCCGACAGATGATAGCATCAGCCTCTGAGACTGAGAATATCTTCAGTGTACGCTGAGTATCTATGGGTTAATAGATATAGCCAATCAACCGTTGTAGCTTATTTAAAGCCAAAACCTCTTCATACATTGTAAATCTATGATTTGAAGACATATTTTATAGAGGATATTTATAAACAAGCCCCAGCGCACTCTTTTCCATAGTGTTTCATGGTTTCAAGTATGTCTAACACGAATAATTCTATTGACTATTTATTTGAGCACAGATAAATTATTTCAAGTATTGTTATGAAACGCAGTTTCTTCCAGGCAGCGGTTGTATCTATACTACAATATGGATGTACTACTTGGACGCTAACTAAACAACTGAAGAAGAAACTAGACGGCAATTACACGAGAATGTTGAGAGCAATATTGAACAAGTCCTGGCGTCAACACCCCACAAGACACCAACTATACGGCCACTTGCCTCCCATCACGAAAACTATACAAGCTAGACGAACCAGACACGCAGGACACTGCTGGAGAAGTAAGGACGAGCTCATCAGTGATATACCCCTATGGACCCTTACATATGGCCAAGCAAAAGCAGGACGACCAGCTCGAACATACATACAGCAGCTATGTGAGGATACGGGATGTAAGCCTGAAGACCTGCCAAAAGCGATGAATGATAGGTAGAAGTGGCGAGAGAGGGTCGGGGATATCCGTGCTGGCGGCATGACATGATGATGATGATGATTGCTATGTAACAAATAATTTAATTCATCAACAGCCTAAACTAATTTGTTTGCACACAAGTATTACTATTGATTGCGCACAGTTAAATGGTTCCGATTATTTTAACATCGAACAGTTCTATTTAATATCAATCATTTGTTTGCACCCAAATGGTTTCAAAAATTGCAATCAAACAAACTTTTATTCGCACACACCTTAATAGTTTCAAGTTACGCAAACAATTCAGTTTAGGCACATAGTTAAGGGGCTTCAAGTATTGCTAATCGACATTAAATTTCTATTTAACATTATTCATTCGTAAGCACACTGTTAAATCGTTCAAAATATTACTATATATCACTAACAATCTAATGAAACATAATTCATTTGCTTACACACTGTTAAATTGTCAAGTAGTTTTATTTATAATAATTCGATTTGACGTAAGCCATTTGTTTGCACACAGTTTAAATCTCAAACAGTTCTATAAGACCCGCAGACAGGACTTTACCAGGTGTAACAACTCCGGCCAGAGTGGAACAAGGAATGATGGCAATGAAGGAGTACTAAAATTCCCTAAAGCTCCAAAACTCACCATCAGATCGTTTAATATCATATCGAGGACACTCGTTGGGTGGGGGTCTTACTCCTCTACAGAGATTCCGTCAGTCTATTCTGCTGCATCAGCCAACTAAACAATTGAATAGATGTGTATTTGCATTAAATAGGACTACTTGATACCTTATGACTGTATGTAGATAGTTTGTGTTAAGAATAGTCACTTGAAGCTCTAATTGTTTACTAAGGATTATTATTATTAGTTACATAGACGATATATCTGTGAGCAAACAAATAAGAATTGAACAGACGTGCTTATTTGAACCTGTTTTATTGCGTATATATTCTTAGTTGTAGGAAGATGTGCTTGAAGACATTCAACTGTATGCAAATCATTTCGATGTGATTGGAATACTTGATATCGTACGTACTTTCTCACGTTGTATGATGAAAAAAAACCTATTCTTTAACCTTTCCTTTGTCAGACACACTAATCTCATATTTTTCCCAAGTCGGCTGGGGCTGTAGAATACACTGACTGCACCTCTGCAGAGGAGTAAGACCACCCCCAACCTAACGATTGTCCCGGATAATGACACTAAACAATCTGATGGTGAGGTTCCAGTAATGCTGGAGCTTTGGGGAATGCGGAGTACCCCTTTATTGCCATTGCTCCCAGGTCCACTCTGGCCCGACGTAAGAACACCTGATAAGGCCCTATCTATAGGTTCAATAGAACTAACGGCGTACTTATGCTAAACCGAATGAATAACTTTAAATAAATGAATAACTTTAAATAGAAATGTTTTTGACAATTAAACCGTACTTGCATTTAAAATGCGTGTTTATGCTAAACTGAATTATTTGAAATGGAACTGTTTTTTGACATTGAAACTGTACTTACAATAAACTGATTTGTTTAATATAGAACTGTTTTGACATTTAACTGTGTGTAAACAAAATCTGTATTTATACTAAACTGAATTAGCTGAATTATAACTCCTTGATTAAACTGAATAGCTTAAAATAGAAGTGTTTTTCACAATTAAACTGTACTTCCTAAACTGAGTTGTTTGAAATAAAAATATTTTCATAAACTGTATTTATATTTAAACTGCATACTTATGTTAAACTGAATTGTTTGAAATAGAACTGTTTTTGACATTTAACTGTGAATAAACAAAATCTGTACTTATACTAAACTGAATCGTTTGAATTAGAACTGCTTGACTAAACTGAATAGCTTGAAATTAAACTGTACTTACATTTAAACTGCGTACTTATGTTAAACTGAATTCTTTGAAACAGTACTATTTTCATAAAAATGGATTTGGTGTTAAATAACCTACAAAGGTTAATATGCCATAAAACCCAAACAACCAGCCAACCAATGTCATATTTATACAGTTCTTAATGTTACGTAGAAGTCTCCCATTTTAGCAATGAATGGATTCATTATTGCTTAACTTCGGTCATCTAAGGAGAACTGGATGGCTCGGCAATGTAACTTGCTCATTATTGCTTTACAGTGAACCGCCCAAATTTTGTACTGACTTACTAAAAGTGAACTAAAATTTAGAGTTCAGTCATCACAATTATGCCCGTATCTCTTAATCTGTTTTTCTACAAATGTTTACCCCCTCCCTTATTTTAGGAGAGATTCATAGATACAGACCAAGATAGAAAGAGAGATAGATAATGTTAAAACGATGACGGAATGTGCTTCGCTTGGTTTGACAAAGATTAAAAAGAAAAACATGCTCTGACATATGGCAAAACTTAGCAAAACATGTTTCTGCTTTTAGACACTTTTGTCCCTTAAAGAGACATTTCTGTTAGACAAGCTGGTCTAAAAATACTCAGCGTACACAGAAGATATTCTCAGTCTCAGAGGCTGATGCTATCATCTGTCGGCACATTTATATACATAAGTCGACCGACCGCGCCTCTCCAATATGGAAATAAACTCAGACATATATATATACATAGTAGAAACACGCACACGCAAACGAAATCCTGAAAATATACCAAGTTATTCCATCAATGTAACGAATGATATCCCATAAGTTGATTATTAAACAATTCTTTTGGTTCAGATCCAACTCCTAATGATTGGAAATAAATAAGATGTAATGATTTTTACATTTTCAATAAAGTTTTCTTGTTGTCTTGTCTTCTTATAACTAATTTTGACAAGTATCACTTGTCATCTTCTCAATTTTTCTTGATTTTAGTTGATAATGATGACAAGTATTATCCTTCATCTTCCTAATTCTACTTTTTATTGATAATTTTGACTAGTATTATCCTTCATCTTTCCAGTCTTTCTTGCTTTTTATTGATAATTTTGACTAGTATTATCTTTCATCTCCCCAATTCTTGATTTTTATCAATAATGTTGACCCGTATAATAATTCATCTTCCCTAGTCTGCTTAAATTTTTTTGACTCGAATAATCCTTCATATTTTCAATTCTGTTTGCTTTTTATTGATATTTGGGGCTAGTAATATCCTTCCTCTTCTTTATTATAGTTGTTGTTTTTTTATCACTACTAACTCTGGCTGACAGTTCTACGACAAAGAGTAGCAGCGTGCACCGGAAACGACTTCATATTAGGGGGTATCCTCGTGGTGTAATGGTTAAAGCGATGGACTGCGGAATCGTAGTACGCGAGTTCGTTCTCCAGTCGTGCTATTACGTTCACTTTCCGGCAATACCCTTGGGAAAGGTATGATCCCCCTTATCCTCCCAGCTATGGGTTAAATAGTACCACTACTGTTCTTCTTGGAGAATGGCTTTGGCATTAAATAACCTAAAAATAGTTGATATGCCATTAAACAAAGAACCCAAACCCAGACTTCATATTACTTTCTGCATTGAAGAAGCCTAATTCTACTTACGAGCTGAGATATGGACTCGGCTCCGAGAATGTGGAAGGTATGCAAAAAGTTATATATATATATATATATAATTCATGAAATATAGACTGCGACTTTGGGTTTCATGGAGTTTTTTGCAAAACAACTATCATCGGGCAGTTAAGAAAATGGAATGAATCGAAAATCGGAAATCGAAAAAAATACGAAAAAATACAGACCCACACGTAAACTTTCATACGGATTCTCAACGGTTTTGCATTTTTTCGTATTTCCGATTTTCGATTTATTCAATTTTTTTAACTGCCTGATGATTGTTGTTTTGCAAGAAACTCCATGATATCCCAGGGTCGCAGTCTGTATTCCATGAATTAGATATATATATATATCTAATATATATTCATTTATTTTTATTATATGATAGGTCTATCCTAGATATTGAGCACTCTCCATATTATATTACTCTTGGATTGATAGATACCCACAAAGTGATTTAGTGACAACCAACACTCTTATAATATGATATAATAGTATATATATATATATATATATAGAGAGAGAGAGAGTCTCTCCTGTCGATTTCGATGTATATATTAACTGTTGGTTTACCTACTCTTGTGATTTGTTTATGTTGGTGAAGGCGAGTGGAACCAGTCACGCTTTTTGGACAAACTATCAACAGAAGAATAGCGCGGGAAAAATCATCTGATTTTTAATTCTGAGTTTTTCGTTCTCCGAGACCAGTTGCCCTACCAAAGCTGCCTAACTGTTTCATTTAAACATGAGAGGAGAGGTAATGGAGGCGTGGTATTTCCAAAGGCTTTAGCGCACACACACACACGCACGCACGCGCGCGCGCGCACACACACACACACACACACACACACACACGTATATATATATATATATATATATAATAGAATGTTAGTCCCTTATATTTCGTTTATATTTAATGACATGATTAGAATGTGTAAACATTTTTTTCATTTGTCTATGCCTTGAGCGATGTGAAATGAAGGCAATGTTATCACAAGTAAATTAAACACACACACACACACACACACACACACACACACACACACACACACACACATATATATATATATATTAACTTAAATGCATTCACAATCGATGAGGTTATCCCGAAAAATACATTTGATGTGCATAGAATATTTTTTCATTGATGTTCTTTCTTTGTTTTTCTGCTTTTTTGATTTTTTTTTTCTCATTACGCAACATACTTATTGATATGTCTATATATCTAATGTTACTGCCAACAACTGACGCTGAACTGCTATCAATATTTACCAAGATTAGTTTAGGCTCACGACCAAATGGCAAATAAGTAGGGTTAAAAAAAATTCTGTTACATCAATCTTTCAAGTAAGGAGAGAAATGTACACCGTTAAAACAGTTATTCAAAAAGACAAGCGTATTGCTCGGTCTTGACGTTGCCAGAGATACAGACGAGATGAAGAGATGACAACCAGTTACAAGAAAAGAAAAAGTCAGACACATGCTCTAAGAAAAAATAGCACACACTTTATTAGTGCGTTTTAACTTCTATCCAGTATTCCCCCTATGTAGGAAAGATCCTTTTGTTTCATAGATTGTAGCTCACCGATAATGAGATAAGGCTCACAAGCTTGGGAATTTAAGTTCTTCACTTTTTCTCTGCTAGTCACTAACTGACAGAACCTTTTAAATCACAAACTCTTGTGTGACCGTTTCTTGCACATACCAATAGATTTATTGTGGTTGACCCACTGTTATCGGTCAACTAATCGCCACAATGTTCACCTGAAGTTAAAAGCCTGCCACTAAATTACTCCTGGATACAAATATCTAGACTGACATGAGATGAGGCACAATATTTGTTAATTTTGGCTAAATCTGGTACATGGTCACATCAGTTGTTTAACCAGTGAGGTGCCTGTGGTGTAATGGTTATCATTGTAGGAAATGGACACGGCGACACGAGTTCAAATCCTGGACGAGACTGATTGCATTTCACATAGCACTAATACTCTAGGAAAAGGTATGAATCCAATTATTCTCCCTCCAGCTGTGGGTAAATAGTAGGACAGTCTAGGTTCTACAGCCTTGGTGAAGCAACTAGTCTAGGAGAAGAAAAACTCTGAATTCAAACCTGGTAAAACTCTGCTTAAAAATTGACTTTGTGTCATATCCTGCCCGAGCGGAGGGGTTGGTAAATATGAGTTGTTTAACCAGTGAGTATATAACTCACTATTTTAGCGAACTTGTCAGTGAGGCTAGCTTGCAAACCTTCACGGAATTTCAGCTGCTTTATTAATACTACCATGTGGAAATTACTCCGAGATATTTTGTGGGATACTGCACCAACCTCTTAATTATGAAAAAGTTTGTTTGTTAATAGCATAACATCATTTTTGGTTATTTAATGCCAAATCCTCCCTTCTAGAAGAACATACTCATACTTTTCCTAAGGGTATTTGTCCGAAAGGGAACATAATAGCGCAACTAGATTTCGAATTCGCTTACGACGATTCCTCAGTACTTTAACCATTATACCACGAGGACACCCCCTTATGTAGAGAAACTTTGTTTATTTTGGTTTCTTTTTTTTAATGCCTTATCAACTATAGGGGTTTATAAAATGCGATAGCCATTCTTATAGATGGAGAGTAGCGATACAATTTAACACATAGCTGGGGGGATAAGAGTATTCAAAAAATATGTGATACATTATTTGGCAACGTTTTCCCAAGGGTAATCATATTAAATAATAACTCTACTTAAGCTTAATCTTTATTTGGCTTTGTTTTGTTTTTTGGGGTTGTTTTTTTTTGGTGAGGGTGCATTCATAAGTTTTTGTTGTTGTTGTTGTTGTTGTTGTTAAGTTTCTGAGGTAGAGGAAAAAAAAAAAAACGAAATCTGCCTGGTTCATTTTTGGCACTCATGTAAATGTGAGTTGATAGTAAAAAGTGAAGTATAACAATAAATAAATAGATAATAAATAAAGGTTACATTTACGGATACAGGTCGTTTCACAATTGTTGAAACAAAACAGCTGCCTCTCAGATATTCATAGTTGATTTCATTCTCTTTCTCTTTTTATGTTATTGTTGGTAAACGATGAGTTACCTTTTCGATATATTCAACCAAATCATTTCTTGGACGATGGAACAGATGATCTTTAGTGTTCAGTCATATTTCGAAACTGACTATTTCAACATTGTTCAAGCAAAATTCAGAAGTTCAGTTTCAATAAATTTCCAAAACGAAAACAGATTTTCAAGTTGAAGCTCATGGTACTTGCAAATATTGTAGGAGAACGGGTTTCTCATCTTCTTGGCTTCCGATAACAATCTGAACACCCAGAAGGAATCCGCTTGCGTTATCAGCAACTTCACATGCCGCATTCAACAGTGCCTTCTGTTGAATGGCGGACACCTTTTGAAATTTTGTTACATAGTTGAGATTGAATGGTTGCAGATCGTAAAATAGTATTATTTTACCTTTTTATAAATGTAATCTCAATTGCTCTATCATTTGTTGTCCTTGATTTGTGCCCAGTCATTTTGCTTGAAAAATTGTGAAACACCCTGTGAATCAATAAATTAGTTGCATAATGATGAAAGAAAAAATATTCACAAAAATTCAATTTCAAGATCATTTTATTTCCTCTCACTATATTTAATTCTGTGGTGAATATTAATCAAATACTAGAATGTGTCAAACATTTGTCTGTATTTGAAACCTGTTGCTCAACATGGACGTTTCGGATACAAGGTGATGCTCTTCGCCAGGAGGAATTATGAGAGAGAATTCACTACGTGTTCCTTCCGGACAGTTGAAACATCGATGCCAACCTGTACTCCGAATAGCTGGAGTTAATGTACGACCATTGTGTGGTAAAAATACCTGACACTGATTTTCCCAAAGGAAGCTCTTCCGCTGGAAAACAACATAAGACCTTATACTGATCGAATGACCGAGAAAAAACTCATAGGCAGAGACAATATACCGTACAAGGCGAAACGGATAACCACATTTCTTCTTCGCTGACACCCCTATAGGGGTTTCTTTGTCATCTGTCGTCTCTAACTCCAACTACCTTCATATACGACTAGTTCTTTTGACTGCCGACTGATTAAAAATTTTTATGACACGTCATTGCTAAATTGCAACTGATATCAATCTTCAATATTTTGCTTACTGCTGATTTTCAAGCAAACCTGTCGCGCTGATTATGAAAGGTTTGACACGCTTACACAAAGCAAGATTTACCCGCTTTGACATTTAGAAATCGAAAACTCACAACGACGAACTCAAACTTTAGCTAGAAACCATTTATCACCAAGATAATTAACTAAAATCCATAATTACTTTATAGTTCGATGTTCTCGGTTATATAATCAAAAACATCTCTTCATATTTGTCAAATTTGGAAGAAAAAGAGTGAATTCGCACAAAAACTCTTAGAAACCAATCAGGATATTTTTCTGATTTAAACTATTTCTGGTGTATTAATGTGTATCCACGGAACTTGAAAGAATCGAACTGATGCCACAATCAGCATAGAGTCCGGACCTAGATCTCTCGGATTATTTCTTGATCCGATCCATGAACGAGAAAACTACTCGAAATCGAACTATATAGCAGAAATATTATCAAAGAGATAAACACGTGTGCTGTCTCCCAAGTAAGATCCTTGGAACCATTCTTGAAGTGGGCAAGGGAAGAACTTCAACAAATTGACCAGAAAACAAGAAAACTAATGAAGATGCATAAGACTTTACATTCCAGAGATGACACAGACAGACCATCGTGTCGATTTATCAACACTATCTTCAATTCTGGCGAGTTCTCTTCTTTCTTTTCTTGACACCTATAGTCTGTCTATATCCTCTCAATCAAGATCTACCTATTTCATCGGTATCTCAAGAAAAGAAAGAGGAACAGGACTTGCTAGAGTTGAAGATAATGTCGATAGATCGACATGGTGACTAGATGACTATATTAAAAAAAAAGAGCAAAGAAAGAAAAATGATAACGACCAGAAACAACACAAACAGCACAAAGATTAACGGAACAACAATAATTGGAATGAAAAAATAGGAAATAAAGCAACGATATGGATATTTCAAGCGACAAACAAGTGAAATCTTACACGCGAAGTCTTAGATATGGCTCAGAAAGAGAAACCTTGGGAGAGAAACTGAATCTCTATTAATAACATCACAAAACAAGGCCCAAAAATCAACTATGTAAAAGCAGCAAAACTGCAAATGTAGGTCGTGTGGTGATAAAGACGAACCGATTGATCACATTATAAGTGAAAGCAGCGTACTGTCACAAAAAGAGTATGAGACTAGACATGACTGGACGGGGAAGGTGATCCACTAGGAATTGTGCAAGAAATATAAATTTGACTATAGAAATAAATAGTATATGCACAACCCAGCATCTGTCCTGGAGAATTAGACGCACAATGTTCTCTTGGATTTTGAGATATAAACAGATCACCTGATCTCGACCAGATGACAAGACGTAGTGATTATCAAAAAAAAAAAAAAAAAGATCAAAGAGAACCCACCAACTAGTAGATTTTGCCGTCCACCTTGACCATAGATTAAAATTAAAAGAAAGCAAAACTAGAGATAAATACCAAGAAGAGAACAAAAAAGCTGTGAAACATGAATGTGACAGTTATACCAATTGTTACTGACACACTTGGAATAATTCCTAAAGGATTAGTAATTGGACTGGAATACTTGGAAATAAGAGAAGTAGAAACTCTGCAGACTACAGCATTGTTAAAATCTACAGAATACTGTAGAGAATTCGGGTGACTTGGGGAGATATGCTTTCATTCAAACTCCAGTGAAAAACCATCAGCTAACACTGGCTTGAAAAATTCTCAAAGGAGTAAAATAAAAAAAATAATAATAATTTGCAAACAAGCTCAGATCAAAATAACTCTTCTTAACGCAAATACCTTGCTTATAGCTAAATGATTTTAAGTAAATATATTTTTTAAAAAGATCTACTTTAGTTATAGAGGGGACTCTTAAGCATTCTATCAATTCAGGTCAGAGTGGAAATTAGAGTAATGGTAATAAAAACGTCATTCCATCGTTTCTAGAGCTACAGATAGCTTTGTCAGTGAGGTTTAAACGATTGAGATTTAAATTCAAGAGATTATAGGAATGTGAAGTGCCTTTCATTGCCATTTTCTCAAGTCTTCTCTAAACTGAATGATAATACATGCTATGGTCCCATCCATTGATTAAATAAATCTATAAACCAGGTCGAACTCCAGCCTTTCTATTACATTCACTTTTAGATAAATCCTTTCGGAAGGTATGAAACTCCTTATCCTCCAAGCTATTGCTTAAGTAGCAGCACTGCTACTAGTTGATATGCCTTTAAACAAAGAAACCAAACGAAACAGATCTGTTCAAAATTATTCATATTCGATAGGACCGTCTGCGAAAAAATCCAGACTTCTTAAAAAAGTGTGAATATGAACGTACCTTGAACGCAGTTTACTAAAATCTGAATATGAAATGATCCTAGACGGATTGATATGCCGTTAAAATCAATCAATCAGTTCAAAAAACGCTGAAATCACCTGTAACACTACGTAGGAGGTCCGCCAAGCAGACGATTCCTTTGTCTGTTTTTGCGCGAAACCAGACAAAGGGTTTTGGACTCGAGATCTCGGCAAGACCGGAAGTGGGTATGGGAATGCGAGAATGGAGTTGGAAAAAGGAACTCGAAGAAGGCAGTTGGCGACGGACGACGGACCGGGCAGTCGACACCGGTCAGCAGAGAGACCAGTCGGATGAGATGAGGTTCAGAGCAGTGAGAGAAGACGAGTCAAGATGACTCAGCAGTCCTCATGGGTTGTAGAATTTTCGCTAGAAATCCACGCTAGCGTTAGTCTATATATGCTCACAGGAATGCAGAGTGTTACATAACTCCTTGTCTTGTACTTTGAGTTAACTCCAGGCTCGTATTGTTCGTTTGTTCTTTTTTTCCCACTCCCTCGATTGTATTTCTTGAAGCAGTAAAGAAATGTGCGATGCCCCTATCAGGACCACTAGATGATCACCGCCCGAGAATATGGAAATGGTTCGAAGAAGTTGATGTAACGGGGGCCGAGGGGGGCAACATCACATACCGGTTCCTGTCAGATCACTAGAATTTAGCAGCAATATGTCCGTTCAGAACATGAATGGGTGACCATTTAGTAACAATAGGTACTGTAAGAAACTCGAGTTTTGTACCAACCTAAGGAATCTACTAGATGATAATACTTCATGTTTATTTATAAACCTTTGCAATGTTTTCAGTTCGGCTTTTAATTGCATTTGCGTACATATTTGTTCTCATGTCAATATAGACCCATATCCACTTAAACTCCCTGACTCCTACCACTGACAGCTTAATCAAGACTGAAGTAAAATGGCATAGATAGCTATGTCCGCTGACCTCGGGCAAATGCAGAATATTGCAACCGATCGATGATTTTATTCGACTGAGTTCGGAAGTAGGTGAAATATAATTCTATGGTCACCTCACGTAGAGCAATGGTTATAAAGTCGACTATTACTGAATTGTGAATGCGATTCTCACTAGGTTCATCGATGTGTCAGAGATTAAGCTAAGGAAGTTTACAGTAAAGAGTGACAAAGAGCTGCAAGCTTATCTCACTGACGTTCCTTAGCGAAAACCTAAGCCAATAAAAAGATGTGATACACGGTCAGTTTTTAAGCGAAAGACAGTTGGTTTTCCTTCTCCCGGACTTGGTTGCCTTATCTTGCCCGATTATTTATCCATAGCTGGGGAGGAGGTGGAGAGTATAGATGAGTCGCCAGTCCCATTTTCTATAACGATAAGCGTTATGCTAAGTGCACCTCCAAAAGGATATTCTTTCTAAGTGTAATTTGCTCAGCATTCAATGAGGGCTCTTCTACACTGTAAAAAAAAGTTGCTCTCGACAGAAAATGTTATTTTTCAATTGTTTATGCCTAAAATAAATAGAAAATTCCTCTTCAACCTCTGTGATTTTCAGTTTTAAACATTTTCCCGAACATTCTAAGTAGATTTAGGGCTAAGTAATGGAGAGCGAATTTTCTAATTCTTACTAAACAGTTTTGGTCGTTTTTGTAAAACTTTAATGTAGTAATTTACCAAGCATTTTTTTTAGATGTGGCACAAGGCCGTATGAATGTAGCACTCAATAAAACTTTAATGTAAATGCAAATACATTTTTATTCATGTTTTATACTGTCTTTACTTAAAGGTTTGGTTTCTTTTGTCTAATGGCATATCAACCTTCGAGAGTTATTTTATGCCAAATTCATAATTTTAGAAGGATGATAGCAATAATATTTAGTAATAAGGGGGCTCATACCTTTTCCAAGGTTATTAGACTAAAAGTCAACGTAATAGCATGACTGGAGTCCGGATTCGCTAACTCCGATATAGCAATAGATAGCAAGCTTGATTAAGCAAATCTGCAAGGGTGAATTCGAGTCTGATTGGATGCCAAATTCATTCAGCCTTATGCCACCTCTAAGCAAAAAGCTTAGTAAATTACTACTATGATATTGGGATTCAGCACATTAGCCACTACACTACAGGAACGCCCACGCCTTATGCAAATGAACATGAGAAAATTAGCTCGTTCTTTTTTCATAGAAAATGGATTAATTTCTTAATTTCGGTCACAAAAGTGGAAAAGCAAAGTTTTTTTTAGGGATTGCTGGTCATTTTGAATACTTTTACAACGTTACCAATAATCAAATAAATTGTTTATATTGCGTTATTGTAGTCATGTGTTATATTAACCTAAATTTATTATATATATATATATTTGCGGAAAAACGCAGTTTCTTCCAAGCAGCGGTTGTGTCGATACTGTTATATGGATGCACTACACGGACGCTAACTAAATGAATGGAGAAAAAGCTTGACAGCAACTACACAAGAATGCTGCGAGCAATACTGAACAAGTCCTGGAGGCAACACCCCACAAAGCTGCAGCTATACGGCCACCTACCACCCATCACGAAAACTATCAAAGTTAGAGGAAGCAGACATACAGGACACTGCTGGAGAAGTAGGAACGAGCTCATAAGTGATGTACTCCTATGTACAACTTCACATGGCCGAGCAAAAGCGGGGCGACCAGCTCGAACCTACATGTAGCAGCTCTGTGTGGATACGGGGTGTAGCCCTGAGGATCTGCCGGAAGCAATGAACGATAGGGAGGGGTAGCGAGAGAGAGTCAGCGATATCTTGCTGATGGCACCACAAGATGATGATATTTGCAGAATCTTCTCGCAAAAATAAGCCAGATGACACATGCTGTAGACCTAAGGATCTGCCAGAAGCAATGAACGATAGGGAGGGGTAGCGAGATAGGGTCAGGTATATCTGTTCTGATGGCACCACAAGATGATGATATTTGCAGAATCTTCTCGCAAAAATAAGCCAGATTACACATGCTGTAGACCTGAGGATCTGCCAGAAGCAATGAACGATAGGGAGGGGTAGCGAGAGAGTGTCAGGGATACCTGTTCTGATGGCACCACAAGATGATGATATTTGCAGAATCTTCTCGCAAAAAAAGCCAGAAGACACATGCTGTAGACCTAGTGTTAGCAATTGTTAGTGATTCTTCTTCTTATTGGTTTTAGTTTCCGTATCAGTGATCACTGCTGGCCAGACAGAACTTGTTAGGTTTCCTTGTTTAATGGTATGTTAACCTTTGTTGGTTATTTAACATCAAAACCATGCTTGTAGAGGAACAGTAGTGGTACTATTTATTCTAGTACGAGGAGATAAGTGGTTTTATACCGTTCCGAATTAGGTTAGTCCAAAAGTTAGCATAATAGCACAAGTTGAATTCGAACTCCTTTACTATGATGAGGTCATACAGCACGTAAGCCACTTTGCCATAGCGATTCACTTCCCCAGAGGGGGATAAGCTTAACTTAATATCTTTCTGGTTAAAACTCAATCAAAATTCGAATTTGAACTTTGTCACCAAATTTCAACTACAAAAATATGGAATTTGCATAGTAAGAGAACGTTCACTTAGGGTTTTTTTTTATTTAGCAATGAATGACAACTAAGGCGTAAAACATTTTGTCTTCAATAGCTGAATATTCTGGCTTCATAAAATATATTTTAAGCAAACTGGATTAAATTATATAAGTTAATGATATATTTTTTTTCTGAGGAGAGAAAAATGTTATGAAATAACCTAATGTTTACAAAAAGTAAAAAATGATTTTTTAATTTGTATTCTTAAAACAAATACCAGCAGAAACCTAGGTATTCAAATTGGTCTGCAGTTAAAAGACAGTTTTTGCAGACCTCAACGAATGATTGGGTATATCTATTTGAAAAAAAACATTGTAAGAACTATCAACTGAAACAATGAAAAGAATAACAAATAAATAAATAAATGTTTTGTGTTTCATCTGTTATTAGTTTATTTACTGCTATGGTTTAAAAAACACACACACAAGGTGAATTTCCGCTAAATGTGCTGTGTATGCCAAAGGTAATAAACAGTAATATATAAAAAATATTTTAAAGAAAAATATTCTCGAGTTTAGGAATGTGGATCAATGGGTCCGCAGCTTGAAACGTAGTTTGAGTGATTGATTGATTTAAACAGTCTGACAACTCTTCTAGGGTTATTTTTAGCCAACGAGTTATAGAAGCGTCTTATATGTATATTCATATCTTTATTTTATCTTCAGTTGTTTCTTAAGAGATATATAGTACACGGTCCTATCGAATGCAAATAGTTAAGCAGATCTATTTGATTCATAACCTTCTCGTTGGCCTAGTGGGTAGAGTGTTCGCCAATGGTCCGGGTCACGTCATACCAAAGACTTTAAAAAATGGTACTTGATACCTCCTGGCTTAACACTCAGCAATATAAGATGCAT
The DNA here is from genome assembly GCA_963585895.1 of Sepioteuthis lessoniana. Lineage (NCBI taxonomy): Eukaryota > Metazoa > Mollusca > Cephalopoda > Myopsida > Loliginidae > Sepioteuthis > Sepioteuthis lessoniana. The sequence goes on from CAUZXS010001525.1 coordinate 36,494, forward strand.
ATCAAGGGTAAAGTGGGAGAAATGAGAAAGCAGTAGCGCCCTCCCCCACACCTCAGTGTAGTAGCTATTGAAAATGGAGCCTTCTGGTCGCACGCGACTACGGTCGCAAGCCTTACTTACTTTTTTGAGAAGGGGCTCAATCAGAAGCTGCTCCACGATGTCTGAGTGGACCAGGTAGTAATGACAATGAATAGACACTTCACCCTTTCCAGAATTCCAAAACTGGAGCCTCATCAACAGATGCAGTTTAGTATCACGCCCAGGATACTTCATTTTTTAGTGGGTGCATATGGCAAAACAGGAGGATATGAATTTTTTTTCCTGAAATTATTCACTATACGATGATTGATACGTGGGATTAATATCAAATTCTCACTTAAGTACATTGACAAGGAAGGAAAGTATGCAGTAAAATATTTGCTGTTTAAAATAAATGGTTTTTCATCCTTACATAACAGACTAGTATATATCTATGTATTTCTTTTATAGTGCTTAACTATTTCAGCAACAAGGTAGATCACTTAACCTTTTTCGTTTGATAAAACAAGTATAATGCTTACATGTACTTATACGTATTTATTGGCATTTATTATGTCTGGCATTTTACGACACAAGTTATGAGATTGTATAAGGTCAGTCTTTTATGTGCAAAGAAAATCAGTATTCGAATACGTCGTTTTTACTTCGGTTCCATCTTGACTTGTTGTACCGGTCCTAACAGTCTACCTTTTTGGCAGAGCTTTGAATATAAAGACTGTTTACCCAGCAGAACGGTAAAACAACCTCCTATTTATGGTTTGGTTGGGTTTCTTTGTTTAATGGCATATCAACCTTTGTAGGTTATTTAATGCCAAAGCTATTCTCCTCGAAGAACAGTGGTGGTACTAATTAACCCATAGCTGGGAGGATAAGAGGGTTCATACCTTTCCAAAGGGTATTTGTCTGAAAGTGAACGTAATAGCGCGACTGGAGTTCGAACTCGCTTACCACGATTCCGGAGTCTATCGCCTTAACCATTACACCACGAGGCCACCTGAGAATGACACTAAAAAGCATCTTATGGTGAGGCTCTAATTCTGGAGATCTATGATGCGCGGAGTAACCTGTCAATACCATAATTCCCTAGTTCAATCTAACTCGTCAGGTTAGGACAATTTAGAGTCCCATCTATTCGTCCAATAAATCTGCTTGCAAAATATTTGTATAAGAGAGGAATACTTGGTATCATATAATCGTGTGCAAAAACCCTAAGAACTTCCCAGAATATAAATATTAATGTACAATATACGTGATTCAGTAGAAATACTTGACTCCATAAAGCGGTACGAAGATCGTTCAAAAAAGTCCTAGCCTCGCCCAGATTTTAGATTTGTCCTACGGCTTTGTATTGGACTCAGCTTCACAGAAATTAAGATAGAAATCTGTATTAGTTTTTCTAGTTTTGTAAGAATTGGTTGTGTTTTGCTACGGCAAAAATGTACAGCTATGTCTCTTCTTTCTGGAAGAGGCTTAGATCTTTTTGAACGACACAGTAAATTACTAGTATTAAGAATAGTTACTTGAAGCAATAATTGTTTCCAACGGATTGTTATTAGTTACTTGAAATATTTGCAGATCATAAAACCTTATTAAAGCGTCTAATTAGAAAACAAAATAGTTTGCTTAATGTACCAATACATGCTGCGTCATTGTGCTAGTGGATAAAAAAATACTTTAGCTTCGTTTACTTGAAGAGATTGCTATGTTAAGAATTAAAACTCCATATAATCTCACTGGTGGAAATCGTATCGACAACACAAGGAAGAAGGTTACAATTATGAAAGCCGATATAAAAAAAAAAAAAAAAAAAAAAACACGCGCATTACAAAAATATTGGGTACAGGATTCACTGAAATAGAATTGTCTGCAATTGGGGAATGTTACCCGAAACGAAACACAACCGAATGTAATCTGATGTTTACTAGCCAAAAAGTTGAGACGAAAACGACCAAGAGTGAGATCCAAATCTGATAGACTACTTTTTCAGGAATTCTTAATAACGCTTTTTCAGTCAGTCTTAATAACGCTACAGAATTTAAAAAAATCAATTCTCTATATAGATTTTATAAAAATCTTTCTGAATCCATTGTAACATTTATATATCGTTTGTTGTATTGTTTTATTAAAATATTTTTGACTGAAATTCTAAAATGTGTTTGCTTTAATTATGCTTATGATCGCACTTTTCAGTCAACAACTATAAAATGCATTGAATATCTGCAATGCAATTTTATAGCGGAATAATTTGCAATGGAAACTTAGTGTAATAATTGTAATCATATTCGTCTACCTAAGGTGTATTGATAACTGTCGTTGTTTTTGGTTGTTGTTTTTTATTGACGTAAACTTACCATATAATCTTATTCGCTTAAAGAGACGCATACAAGTACACATTCAAGCACAAGCACACACATAATAAAGTTTGCTATATCTTTAAAAAAAGAGTGCACAATATCATAGAGTGAGCGCATATATATATTTATATATATATATTTAGAGAGTGAGAGAGAGAGGCAGAGTGAGAGAGAGAGAGAGAGAAAGAGAGAGTGATAAGTTAGGAGAGCGTGGTCATCGTGTTAACAAAGGGTTTCTCGCCTATGCGTTTATCAAATAAACACGCAACCGAGAAACTGGCAGTTATGAAGAGAGGGCGAGAAACAGAGAGAGAGAGAGAGAGAGAGAGAGAAAGAAAGAGAGAGAAAGAGAGAGAGCGAGAGAGAAAGAGGGATTGAACAAATTTGGTTGGCATTAAAATACTAGTGAAGTTATTGATTAATTTTCCATTGATGTAAACATTTGCTATGAATGTTAATTTGGTTTTGTTTGATTTATTTTAATTAATGACATATCAACTCCTATTGAGTTATTTCATGCTAAAATTTGATTCAGTCGCAAACCTTCGACGGTAATCATTGCTATATCTTAAATGTTCTACTGCCTTTTGTATAAATTGGATTGTTTCTCTGTAGGCATTTGTTTTCACACAGTTATATGCTATCGACTCTCCCTATCTAAAACAAATCCTTTGAATACTGCTGGATGGTTTAAACTATTCATTTCAAATACGACTTTCTAATACATTTTATACAACATTACATGGTTTTATGTAGGACCAATTAATCGGTCTGTTGATATATTCTGTTACGTTCAACAAAATGAAGACAAAAGTCCGAAAAATAAATGGAACACTAACAAAACAGATTCAGTTTAGTGTTATATATACAACTTCACTTTTTGATTGGGGGTGGTAGAGGTTTTAACCCTACCAGATATAGTCAACATATGCTCAGTTGCCCAGTCGGCTAGGGCTGTAGAATTCACCGACTGCTGCTCTGCAGAAAGGTAACCCCACAACGCGTGTCCTGAATATGATACTAAATGATCTGATCGTGAGGCTCGAGAAATGCTGGCGATTTAGAGAATGCGGAGTACCACTTCATTGCCATTACTCCCAGGTCAACTCTGGCGTGAAATACTCTACCTGATAGGGTCCTCTATAAGGGTTAAATATAACTAAACTGTGTTCTAATGCTAAACTGGATTGTTCGAAATAGAGCTGTTTCTGACATTGAACCTGTGTACTTATGCTAAAGTGAATTGTTTGAAATGGAACTGTTTTGATTTAATTGGGTGTAAACAAAAAACTACACTTACACTTAACGGAATTGTTTAAAATAGAACTGTTTATACGTATAAAAATGGGTTTGGCGTCAATAAACTACAATGGTTGATGTGCCATAAAGCTACACCAAACAAAACCAAACCAAATCAAATAAATTTATTCCCAGTCACATCGACAGGGTTATGTGATAAATTGTGTGAAAGACAGTCTTAATGCATTTGTTTTATAAATCCAACTAATAATATCAGAACTTATTCAAACATCATTTTTTTCTTTTTACTTTTTAATGCTTAATGTTCCCTTCAAGGAAACATACAAAAGAGATGAAAAAAACAGTCTCCCATTTTCTAGACACACTCCCCCATGAACGATGGACTTATCGGCGGGCCTTACAATACGCTATATCTTCTGCTGAGCGGTGCCCCCAACAAAAAACGATATCCTGGGTATGATAATAATCTGCATCTGGTACTAAGGCTCCAGTTCTGTAGCTCTGGGATGATTATACCTCTTCGTTGCCATTACTCCCAGGTCTACGGTGGCCTAGAGTGGTAGTACCAATTACAATCTCATGTATGTATTTATCAACCCCACTGCACGAGCAGGATGTGACATATGGTTAATTTTCAAGCGGAGTTTAACAGCTTTCAATTCTGATTTATCCTTCTCCTAGAAAGGTTACCAAACCAAGGCTAGAGAACCCAGTTCTGCCTTACTATTTACCCACAACTGGAAGGAGAATCATCGGATTCATATACCTTTCCCAAGGATAATACTGCTATGTGAATTGCAATTTGCCTCATCCAGGTTTTGAACTCGTATCGCAGTGTCCAATTTCTACGACGATAACCATTGCAGGACGGGTTATGATCTCATGTACGCGTTAAATAGATCTGTTTGCAAATTATTTCTACGAGAGAGAAATATTTGATATCATATAACCGTTTGCAAAAAATCCTTAAAATTATACAAAATGTAAATATAAATATACAATGTTATCACCTAACCCCTAGGCAAAAAATAACCGCAGAAAGGTTGACATGGCGTTAAAATCAATCAATAAGATCGTAACCTAAAAGAATATTCTTGTCGTAGCGTAATCTTAAATTTTTAAAGCTTCTTGAAATTTTAAACAAACAAATTTATTTTACATTTCTATCCAGCCTATTTCACAGGTATTTTTTATCATTAGCATAGTTAAAAAAAGGACAAAAAATCATGTTTACACCGTCTTAACAAATATTTCCTAAATATCTATATCTCTGCAATATTTTTCTACTGAAGACTAGAATACTATCTTCATTTCTATATCCTGAATAGCTTTAGATCATAGCAAGATAATCAAAGTAAGTAAAGTTGTCGAACTTAGTCGAGGGTGACCCCCCCAAGCCTCCCTTTTCAATAGGTGTAAGGGAGGGCGCAACTCCTTTCCCTGGATTGCTTCACTTTACCCTTGATACGTACCTTATAATGCTGAGTGTCAAGCAAGGAAGCATCAAGTACCATTTTAAAGTCTTAAAGAACATTTTTGATCCAAGTAAAATAACTCTATTTTGGCTCAACAGTGTAAGGAAAAACAAACCCATCATAGCGATGTTCAGATGCAAACAATTGTACTTAAGTAGCATGATACAATGAAAGATAAAAATGAATTGATTGCGTGTTCCGATGTAATTAGCTGCTAACAGCTAACGGGCGTGTTGGGTTGGACCTTTGCCAATTGGATGTTTAATAATAGGTTGGCCAATTCGTCAACATCGACCTCTGACCTGCCTGTTAAATCAGATAATTTAGGGGGTGCGCATATATTGATTTTTGATTATACAATTTTTTTTCAATTGAGTTCTTTTTTGTTCTTTCATTTTTTTTTTTTTTCAGATATCATTTTTATAGCGTTAATATATTTTTTAATAAATATTTACTAAAATGAGCTCATTCCAGCGTAAAATTATTAGTTAATGGAGGACAAGAAGATTGTACTGCGTGAAGATTCCAAGGAGAGAAACCCCGCCAAATTGCCAACCATAGCTTTTTTAAACATCTGTTTAAATTTTTAGATAATGAGTTGTTATTATTTACACTAGACGTATTGAATTTACTCCAGACATACAAGATATACTCCAGACGTATTGAAATGACACCTGGCGTATTGTCTTCATGTTTTCTTGTGGGGTATTGTTTGTTGCGAATTGGCTAAAGTGCTGGACAGTGACCTCGAAGTAAGTAAATTCGAACACTAATCAACCTATTACGTTCATGTTTTGATTAATACCCTTGGGAAAGGTATGAAATCCTTTATCCCTCCCCAACATGGGGTTAAATCGTATTACTACTGTTATTCAATAGGAATAACACTAGGATTAAATAACCCACCAAGGTTTATTAACCATTAGAACAACGAAGAAATCAAAGATCTTTGGTGTTATATTCTTTAAGTTTTTCTTGCAGTATTCTCTTATCTTCTTCAGATGTCTTTTGTTGTCGAAAAAATTTCTGGAAATTTCTAAACGAAATTCTATTCAATCAACAGAGATACCGGTTTGATTTCCTTCTTTAATGATATATCAAATTTCTTGGTTATTTAATGCCAAAGCCATCCTCGTAGAAGGCCAGTAGTTGGACTATTTAACCCAGAGCTGTGGGGGGATAAATGCCTTCATACCTTTCCTAATGATATTTGTCAGATAGTGAACCAAATACTGTGACTAAGGTTCGAACTCATTATAAAGACATACATGGTGCCTTCAATAGGTTTCCAGACTTTTTTGGACAGGCACTTAAAATTGTCGTAGACTCTTGAAAATTCACGATGTTATTGCTCTACATCTTATGAGATGACTGACCGATTTTTATTATTTCAGGTTCAAAGGAACAGCTACAACAGGAATTGGAATACACCTTACGAAAGCCTGATTGTCACAGCTGGTGAATTTCAAAAATGCAATCTGGACATGAGGACACTTTAGAAGAACGATATGTAATAAAATTCTGTTTTAAACTTGGAAAAAATGCCACAGAAACCTATGGAATGCTTCAGACTGCTTTTCGACCATCTTGCATTAATCAGTTTTTGAGTGGCATAAGAGATTCAAGGAAGGCAGGGAGTCTGTAAGGGATGATAAGAGGTATGGGAGGAGTAATGAAGTCAATAGACCAGAGTTGATTGGCCAGAGGGTTAGGGTTAGGGTTACTATGTTGAGGTTTTAAGAGAGTTCAAGAAGAGATTACGTCGGAAGAGGCCAGCATTCTTCAAATTGGGTCAGTGACATTTCCACCAGGACAATACACCAGTCTACAACTCCATCCTTGTCACAGACTATTTGACCAAGATGGGCATCAAGACAGTTCTTCATCCTCCCTATAGTGCAGACCTTGCTCCCTGTGACTTTTGGTTATTCCCTAAGCTCAGAGGCTGTTGCTATGAGACAATTGAGGAGATGAAAGAGGCTGTGACGAAGGTCATTGACACACTCACACAAGAGGACTTCCATGGGGCCTTCCAGAAGTTGTTGGTACAACAAGTGCATTGCAGCCGGAGGTGGTTGGTTCGGTTTTATGGCATAACAACCCTTGAAGGTTATCTATTGCCAAATCCTGTTCATACATATATTTAAATAAACGACTTGTAAACAAATACTTTTTTTGTAAGAATTCAAAACAAGACAGGGATCATTTTCGAACACAGTAAAATTGTTTCAAGTAGTGTTATCCAACACTAATAATTCTATTTAATATTGATCATTTGCTTGCATACAGTTAAATGGTTTCAAGCACAGTTATGTAACATTATCCATTTAACCTAACGTTAGTAATGCTTTTGCACACTGTTATATGGTTCTACATATGATTTGTAAGTGAATAGTTCGTAGGTAATTTTATTTCTGAATGAGTCAGAGCTAATTTATTTGCAAAATGCTTTCAAGTATTGCCAACTCAAATACTTTTATTCGAACACCGTTAACTGGTTTCAAGTATTGAAATTCAACGCTAATAATTTTATTCATTATAACTCATTTGTTTGTACTGTTAAATGGTTTCAAGTATTCATGTGTAACACTAACAATTCAGTTTAACACCAATCATTCATGGGTACACAGTTAAATGGTCAAACATTTCTATTCAGCCAAAAGATGGGATCCAATCAGGTGCTATCATTCCGAGTCAAGGGGGACTTCGTAGTAATAGCAATGAAGGTGTACTCCACATTCTTCAAAGCTTCAAGACTGGAGCCTCATCATTAGATGGTTTTATATCATATGCAGGACACTCATTTAAGGGGGGAGGCTTAGCCCTCTGCAAAGTCAGTTAGCCTATTCTTCAACCACAGCCGAGTGGGCTGGGGAAAGTTGGAACCACGTCGATAATTAATATTGCTTTAAATTAGGAAAATTGAGGCATTCATAAATTGTCGAAGAGGAGCAACAAAGAATATATTTTCATTGTTAAGTCTATGAGTTCCATGATTGTTTCATCTATATTTTGTTATTACATAAAATATTCTTCTGGAATAGCTTGAAAATCATATCATTAATTTAGATCTAGTTTGTTTAAGGTATATTTTTTATTTATTATAAGGATTGAATATATAATGAAAATATCTTGAAAACGATTGAAGATTTGATTCTATAAAGTAAATTATTCCCTTTTATAGGTAAATATGATTTTTTCATTTGAAAAGGTTTTATCGTTTTTGATCGGTTGTTTGACTAATGTTGCCAGCTCGCAAGAAAGTGAAGGTTAACAAATACACCATAACAAACGAGAAATATTATAAAAACAATCAATAAGACAACTGCATATTAAAAGAAAAGAAAACATTTTGTCTAAATTTCTGAGATGAAGCTTGATGATTTTTATCATTTAGTGTATTCGAACTATTGTCTTCATCTTTATTGTTAAATTCACAACACTTTCACTGATAGCGTAACGGGTATTTGGTTAAAGAGCTCCACTTGAAACTCCTGGTCCTAATTTTATTTTTGATATGCTGCTTTCTTTTTATCATTTAGTGTGTTTGGACTGTTGTTTTCATCTTTATTATTATATACATTATATTTCGGCCGATGCATCCTTCAAGGTAAACAAATACGCTATAACAAACGAAAACCGTTATACAAATTATCAATAAGAAAAGTGCATTTAAAAAAAGAAGAGGATATAAAAAAGATTAAATTAAATAATGAAATATACTTATTTCTTTGGAATCTTATTTGTTCAAGTAACTTGTTTTCTTTTTGTAATAGACTACTCCTAAGAAAAATTCTGACATTATTTCAAAAAGTCTTCTAACTTCATTGGGACTTGAAATAACGAGTTACCTGTTGTGAAATAACGGTCTAATTGTAATACCAGAAAATAGATATATCCATTGAGAGTTATGACACTGTTGTTAGGTCTGTCTCACTGAAGTTCCTGTTTTCTTTTTGCTTTTTATCTACTTCTCATTCATATAGTATTCTACTTCTGTTAATTTCCCAAAGGGTACTCGAGACAAACATGGTCTCCGATGACGGTCTACCCGACTAAGTCTTTCTGCATTTGACAGCTGAAAGACAACGTAGACCTTCAAGCATCTTTTTCATGTCTGAAAGCTAAAACTGTTTTTCTTTTTTCTTTTATTATGTACTTCCATGAGGGACCAAAGCTATTTGTTTGTGCAGGAAGACACCCTTAACTTTTTTAACTATTAATACGATAATTACATGAGAGTAACAGTACAGTATTTACTGAACCTTCCTTCTCTCCTCCTCCTCCTCCTCCTCCTCTCTCTCTCTCTCTCTCCCTCTCTCTGGTTAAGATGTACATATTTTCTTGAGTGATGTTTATTTGGTTCTGTGAGAATAGAAATAATACTACAATAACAATACTATCACATCAGTGAACAATAACAAAAACTTAGCCCCACCTGACAAGTAAGTTTGAGAGAACAAAAGTTTAAATAGCATAAATTTAAAAAATAAATAAACATATTCTAAATATAGAACTTTAACTTATGACAATAACAAATTAAATATAAGCGATTGAGAAAAATTCTGCTCCAAAGTGCAGAACTTTTCAAAAATCTAAACCAACAGCGAAAAGGGATTTTTACCGTTCATTTAACAATTGCAAGTAATAAAAGAAATCATTTGCACTTAAAATTAAATTACATATATTTTTTAATAAAAAAAAGAGAGGAAATATGTACATAGCACCAACAAAGTAAGTTAAAATAATTGTATCTTTATTTTTACCAATATGAACGTATTTGTCATGAGTTACAAAAACATACGAATGCATAAAAATAAATACGTTTAGCGTTTTTGCAATTTTATGACACTGATTAAAATATTTAGATCGAGTAAAAACCAATTTTGGAACAGTTTTTATTTAATCATCCATATCCAAAATTTTTTTGTTTTTAAAGTCTGGCTGCAGTTTAAGAATTTATTAACTAACTTTATGTAATCATTTAGTAAAAATCGCTTGAAAATTCAACACTTGAAAATTATTCTCCATATACTTTCTGATTATTACACTTGTACATGACCACTTTCTTTGCAGTAACATTTTAATGCAACTACAATAATATATATATATATATATATATATATATATATATGTGTGTGTGTGTGTGTGTGTGTGTGTGTACAAAGTCTTGTAGTTGCTTTTTGATTTTTCGAACATCTTGATTGTTAATTTATAAAAAGTCTTGTAGTTGCTTTTCAATTTCTGCAATATTTTCATTTCTCTGTCTGATGAATGACGTAATAAGACAGCGTAAATTTGATAACTCTATTACAGATATTGAGCACTCTCCAAATTATACCGTATTTGGTCTGCCACAAACTCTCAAAGTGAGATAGTGACAACCAACACTGTTATAATATATATATATATATATATATATATATATATATATATATATATATATATATATATATAGATAGATAGATAGATAGATAGATAGATAGATAAACAAGATATTTCCAGAAGGAAAAAAGAGAAAAATAAAACAAGATAGAAACGCTGAGTTTCACGTTGTCGATCCTCAGGTGAGCTAATATACAATATGTATTACATGAGACATGAAACCTTGAGTTTTGTTATTTTTTTATCTTGTGCTTTTATTTTTTTATTTTATTCTTGAAATATATTTTTGACATTACTTTTTTTGTGTGCCTAGAGCTCAGTAAATATTTTATGGATTTAACACCATTTTAGCATTAAATGTTAATCATATATATATATATATATATATATATATACGTTTTTATTTTATCGGAGAGGTTAGACTTCCATACGACCGATTATCTCTCGATATCTGTCCATGCCTTCACTAGTCACGTATTGAAGTCCTTTTCTGAAGATGAGACGCTCCTTCCTAGGTAGTTGAACTTTAAACAATTTTTTACAAACAGTATGGGTTCATTATAGGACGCGGACTAAGCGTATTCAGAAAAAAAAAAAACTTTAGAGCTATAGTACAAGAATGCTACGAGCTATATAAAAAAAATCCTGGAAGAAACATCCCACAGTACAGTCACCTGTCAACTATCTCGAAGAATATCCAAGTTAGTCAAACAAGACATCCGGGACATTGCTGGAGAAGCAAGGACGAACTCATAAGCAACGTTCTCCAATGGACCCTTTCACACTGACGCGCAAGTGTAGGATGACCTGCTAGAACTTATCTACAAGTGCTTTGTACGGACACAGAATGTAGTCTGGAAGACCTGCCGAAAGCGATGGATGACAGAGGTGGATAGCAAGAAAGAGAGAGAGGGGGCATCCGTGCTAGCAGCAGGATATGAGGATATACTAAGTCTAACGTAAAGTTGGGTGGTTTTCGATCCCAGCTTCAAGCATCCTATGTGTCTAGCTACATTGAACGGTTGTGATTCCACGAAACTGTCTGTGGATGAGAATATATATATATATATATATATATATATATATATATATATATATTATCACTTCTTATAATAATGTAGTAGGGAAAATATTTTATCAATCAACTATGATAAAATCAGATAAGTATTTGGAATGAATGGACAATGATGGAAATACAATGATTGAATACAACTTTGTATACATATATATGTGTGTATTTTTTTTTGTGTGTGTGTGTGTGTATGGGTATGTGTGTGTGAGTGTGTGTGTGTGTGTGTGTGTGTGTGAGAGAGAGAGAGAGAGAGAGAGAGAGAGAGAGAGAGAGAGAGCATAGAATCAGAGAGTGAAAAATAGAGAAAATTTAGTTAAAAAAAGTTTTGTACGTTGTGTTCTAAAAAGCAATTATACTATATCGTGCAAATGGTCTTTTCAAATGATTCTTGTGTTTTCGACGTGAGTTTCAAATGGGTATAAACATTTTCTACGTCGGAGGTGCCCGTGGTGTAATGGTTATCATCGCAGGAAATGGACACGGCGACACGAGTTTAAATCCTGGACGAGACTGACTGCCTTTCACATGGCACTAATACCTTTGGGAAATGTATGAATCCAATTATTCTCCCTCTAGCTATGGGTAAATAGTAGGGCAGGCTAGGTTCTTCAGCCTTGGTTTGGCAACTAGTCTAGGAGAAGGAAAACTCTGAATTCAAAACTGTTAAACTCCGCTTAAAAAATCGACCTTGTGTCATATCCTGCCCGAGCGGAAGGGTTGGTAAATATGATAAACATTTTCTACGTTTGTAGAGTTTGATATATGAGTCATTCTTGAAGATACTGATAGGAGGGGTCCTTGTAGATGAGTGGCTAACGTGCTGGACTGCATCATCGTAATTAGCCAGTTCTAACTCCCGCAGCACTATTACGTTTACTCTCGGAATAATACCCTTTCGAAAGGTATGAATTTCCTTATTCAAAAACCAGTCACATTAGGATTATAGATTTATTTCCATCCTATTGTGTGTTTATAATATAAATCAAAAACACGAAAAAATTAACAGCACTTCTTCAGAATTGAAGATAAGATCTGAAGATAAGATCTGAGGAAGTCATGTTAATTTTTTCGTGTTTTTGATTTATATCAAAAACACATAACAGGATGGAAATAAATTTATAACCCTAATGTGACTTGTTTTGTTTTTTCTTAAAGAAATATATATATATATATATATATATATATATATATATAAACTATCACAGACACACACATACACACACACATATATATATATATACAATTATATATATATATATATATATAATGTGTGTGTGTGTATGTGATGAACTTAGTAGTTAGGAAATTCATTTGACCTAAATGCCGCTAGATTTGAAAGCAATCTTGAATAAAAAAGGATTTTCATTCAAATAGGAAAAGCACGTTGGTTCAACTCTGATCACTCAGTCTAAAACGAACCGGTGGATCTTTAAATAGACCAAATGTTATTTACCCTCATTTTCTGACCAGTTGACTGTTGTTTTTTTTTATGAAGGAGGGGTTTTCTGAAAACAATACCTTTGCATGTGGGGAGAAGATGAGGCTGTGGAATTCGAGGCATGACGGCGTCAGGCTTCGTTAATGAAGCGCTTGGTGCAATCAATAAGATCAGGTCAATGAGATCAAACAGTTTGCAGAAAGAATTTATAGAAAGCAGATCAGAGACGAAAAACAAGCGAAAAGCGAAGAGACAAAAGACGTCGGAATGAGTCAAGAGGCTAAGGGGAATAATGAAAGAAAAAAAAAATAAGAAGACTAAATAGAGGGAGGGAATTTGGTGAGCAAGAAAGGAGAAAAAGAGGGTTAATGAATACTATTAAATGCTTGAAGTTTGAACAGATCGCGTCAAAATAACTGTTGTAAAATATATAATAAAATATGGTGTAAAGAAAAAGATCTGAATACATGAAAAATAAAAGCTATAATTGTAGTTTTGAGAGATAACTGAAAATCACTAATGAAGTGGAACGAAAGGAGCATCAGCATCTATATAACTCACCTGTTCGCAATTAGGAGGGTTTGACACGTGGTCAGCTTTAAGGTGAGTTAAACTAAATACTGATATATGAATTTACCCAACCCTTCTGTCACGAGCAGTATGTGACACAAGATTAATTTTTATGCGGAGTACGGTGGTTTTAATTCAGGGTTTTCTTTCTTCCAGCCTGGTTCACAAACTGGTTATAGGTGATCACAGTCTTTTAAACTGGTGTATCACTTCGATAATACTGTGTGGGTCCGAAAAGAAATGGATGTAAACCTTTTATGGAAAAGAAATGGATGTATCCCTTTTATAGAGAAGAAATTAATGTATCCCTTTTATAGAAAATAAATTAATGGATCACTTTGGGCGATTTGAGACGAGAATCTCTCAGTCACAATTTAAAAGCATCTTACCTCTCACAATTTCTTTGTAGTCAACCATCAGAACTCCAGCGTGTCTTCGATTTAACCAACAAATGTGATGATTTGAAGAAGGAAGTCTGCACGGTGCAGTGGCTAATATGTGGCACTGCGACATAACGGTAAGCGAGTTCGAACTCCAGTCATGCTAATACGTTCACTTTCAGACTGATGTCCTTTGGAAAAACACATGAACTCGCTTATCTTCAGTATCCATAAGTTAAATAGTACCATTTCTGTTCTTCTGTATCGATGGCTTTAGCTTTGAATGACCCGAGAATGGTGATATGCTTGTATATGTGGTGTAATGGTTATCGTCGTAGGAAATGGACACGGCGACACGAGTTCAAATCCTGGACGAGACTGATTGTATTTCACATAGCACTAATACCCTTAGGAAAAGTATGAATCCAATTATTTTCCCTCCAGCTATGGGTAAATAGTAGGACAGACTTTGTTCTTCTGGCCTTGGTGAGGAAACTAGCCTAGGAGAAGGAAAACTCTGAATTCAAACCAGTTAAACTCTGCTTTAAAAAATTGACCTTGTGTCATATCTTGCCCTAGTGGAGGTGTTGGTAAATATATATACTAAGAATTTTACCATCCAACCAAATAAAAATATGAATATCCTAGCTGATAAAAAATTAGACCCCTCGTATATATGCATTATTTCAATTCTTTTTTTTTTTAATTAAAGAGTTGATTTAATTTCATTTTTGATTATAGTCATCCAATATTGAAGAGTTTGGTAATAATACGTAATGATATGAAGGTAGCAGAAAAACATAATCCAAATAGATGAATTTATTATGATGTAAAGTCGACGTTAACGTTTCGGTTTTAGTAACCATCATCAAGACTTGGATATCAGAATTGTTCACGTAGCGATGGATACTTGCTGAGATGACAGGAGCAAATAAGAAATATACAACGAAAAGATACACAAACGTGCCCATAGCGTTCATTATTCAAAAGTCATAAGAACGTGTCTGGCACGTGGAAACATATTTGAAAATGTTGGATTTCCTAAAGAAACGAGACAAAACCTCCCGTTTATTGAGAAATACACAACGACAAGTAAGCTTGCATATATATAGATCGTTTGGAATCATCCATGTTAAATGTCGTGTAAGATTGTATTTGGTGTTTGTTTTTCCAAAAGGACAGTATGAAAGTAAATATGGATTAAAATCCGACAGTATGAAGCTAGCAGAAAAGCATAATCCAAATAGGTGAATTTATTATGATGTAAAGTCGACGTTAACGTTCCGGTTTTTGTAACCATCACCAGGACTTGGATATCAAAATAGTTCACATGGTGATGGTTGCTTGCTGAGATGACAGGAGCAAATGAGAAATATACAACGAAAAGATACATCAACGTGCCCAAAGCGTTCATAACTCAAAAGTCACCAGAACGTGTCTTGCACGTGGAAACATATTTGAAAGTGTTGGATTTCTCATAATGATATCCGTTTGATGATTATCTTGTTATCTTTCGCTAAGAAAAAAATGAACTATTTATTACGCCGAATTTCGCGCTAAATCTCTTGGGAATTGCATGAACATTCTAATCCCTCAATGACAGATTCAATAACACCACCACTGTTCTTCTAAAAGCATGGCTTTAGCATTAAATAACCTATGAAGGTTTAAATGCCATTAAACAAAGAAACAAAACCAAACCAGATAGTTCTACTCAACGGCCACTATGACTCGGCTGAAGACCCAAGAAATATGGAATCCTAAAACCAGAAAACAGGATCATATAAAAATATCTATTAAGCTTAGTGTAATAAAAATAATTCAAATTATTTGGTTTGAAGAATGCATTGCACTAAAATTCGAAATAAAGAGAGCATTTTGTGTGACTTGGAATATTATTTACAAAATCCTGATCTTTTTCTCACTGCGCGAATGAATTCTCTAAGAAATACACCACTATGACAATTATTAAAACGAGTTTTACGTTTGTATTGTTGAATGCATTTGCAAAGTTCAGAGCAATCTGACACAAGA
>CAUZXS010001525.1:57500-60000 GCA_963585895.1 Sepioteuthis lessoniana
ACCCGTCCGCCAATTTCCAAGTCCTCCAAGCCTTTTAATAATCCTTTAGTTACTGTGCCTAACGCACCAATAACAATTGGCACCTTCGTTACTTTCATGTTCCACAGCTTTTTCATTTCTCTAGCAAGGTCGAGGTACTTATCCTTCTTTTCACTTTCCTTCAGATTTATTCGGTGGTCCGCCGGGAAAACAAAGTCGACAATTTTGCAGATTCTCGTTTTTTTTGTTGATTATTATGAGGTCTGGTCTTCTGGCCGGGATTAAGTGATCCGGTTGTATGTTAAAGTCCCATAGGAGTCATTTTATTGGACAGATGCCGGGTTGTGCATATACCATTTGTTGGTATGGTCGAATTGAAATTTCCTTCACATTTCCCAGTGAATCACCTTGCCGACCCAGTCGTGTCTCACCTTGTGCTCCTTCTGTGCTAATTTGCATTATTATTATTATTATTATTATTATTATTATTATTCACTCCTTTAGAGTTTTTCACATCAGTGTTAGCTGATGGTTTTTCATTGGAGTTTGAGTGACAGCAAGTCTCCTCAAGTCTCCAGGACTCGTCTCAGGATTCTGGCCGTTCTTAGCAATGCTGTCGCATTATTATTATTATTATCTTTTTTTTTTTTTTTTTTTTTTTTTTGTAAATATATATGTGGGATTGTAATCGGACGCACCAAACAAAACATCAGTACAATATATCGACATTTCTATGACAATAATACATCTAAAATGAATGAATTTTGGCAAGAAAGTGATTTCTATTTTAAATGACTAATGAATGATATTTCTATGGGATGAATGTTTGCACAGAACATTATTTTTAATCATTTAAATTAAGGATTCTGCTTTTTACTTATTTGATTACCAATAGTTTATAGGTTTTCTGTAAGATAGAAAACAACCGTCTGATGAAACTTTTTTCTTTAGCAAAATTCCTTTTAGTTTTTATACTACCCAGTTGTCTATCACTTTAAATTTATCAAATACATTTAACGTTATGTTATTCTCCTCTATTCATATATACGAGGTGCCTTAAATAAGTTTCCAGACTTTTTTTGTACAAATTGTCGAAAATTCAGTATGTTATTACAATACATCTTATGAGATAACTGACCAATTTTTATGATTTCAGGTTCAAATGAACAGCTACAACAGTAATTGGAATACACCCAACGAAAACCTGATTGTCACAGCTAGTTAATTTCAAAAATGCAATCTGGATGCGAGGACACTTTAGAAGAACGATATGCATTAAAATTCTTTTTTTAACTTGGAAAAAATGCCACAGAAACGTATGGAATGCTTCAAACTGCTTTTTTACCATTTTGCATGAATCGAGCATCTGTTTTTGAGTGGCATAAGAGATTCAAGGAAGGCAGGGAGTCTGTGGGGGATGATGAGAGGTGTGGGAGGAGTTAGGAAATCAGAACACCAGAGTTGATTGGCCAAATAAAGAATTTCATGGATAAGGACAGTCGTGTGTCTATAGAGACAATAAGTGCACAGTTTGATGTCAGTGTGGGAACTGTGCAAACAATTATTCGCGAGGAACTGAAGATGCAGAAGATTGGCGCGAACTTTGTCCCAAGGGTGCCCAGAGAAGACCAAAAAGAAAGACATTGTCATGACAGCAGGGAGATGGTCGAACTGATCAATTCAGATCCCGCAGTTCTTGATGCTCGGGTGACCTACAATGAAAGCTGATCTAATGCTATGACCCAGAGACCAAGAGACAGAGTTCCCAGTGGAAGCATGCTGGCTCTCCCAGACCAAAGAAGACCAAACAGAGCAAATCCACCCACAAACTTTTGATGATCCCTTTTTTTGACAGCACTGGCATGATCTACATGCACTGGGTCCCCACTGGACAGACAGTCAACAAGGAATACTATGTTGAGGTTTTAATGGAGTTCAGGAAGAGATTTCGTCGGAAGAGGCCAGCACTCTTTAAATCGGGTCAGTGGCATTTCCACCAGGACAACTCTTCCTTGTCTCAGACTATTTGTCCAAGATGGGCGTCAACACAGTTCGTCACCCTCCCTATAGTGCAGACCTTGCTTCCTATGACTTTTGGTTATTCCCTAAGCACAAGGAAAAACTTAGAAGCTGTCGTTTTGAGACAATTGAGGAGCCTTCAAAAAGTTGTTGGAACGGTACAACAAGTGCATTGCAGCCGGAGGAGATTACGTCGAAGGGGACTAGAGTTTCATGTGTGTACTATCAATAAAAGTGCCCATACGAAAAAAGTCTGGAAACTTTTTTAATGATTCTCGTATATATATATATATATATATATGTGTGTGTGTGTGTGTGTGTGTGTGTGTGTGTGATGTACTCGTTGTGATCCGAAGCTGATTATATTTTTATTGGCGAAAAATATCGGTGAGTATTCGAGTCCAGATAAAGGACAATATTCAGTTTTAGTTTTTAAGAGAAGCACGTAGACACATTCCACGAGAAAGTTTTCTGTAATACATTATCCTTTATCCAATTTCAC
>CAUZXS010001525.1:67500-70000 GCA_963585895.1 Sepioteuthis lessoniana
AGTCATTTAATGCATTTACATTGTACTTTTAATCATAGAATTATGTTATAGTGTCTCATATAATTATATTATCGTGTTCTATAATACATTTGATACATTATAATGTTCTTTGATACATTTGCTACATTTATATCATAGTGTTTGATGATACATTTGATGCATTTATATTATAGTGTTCAGTGAGACATTTAATGCATTTAAATTATTGTGTTCCGAATCTATAATACAATTATTTTATTAAACAATCAACAGAGATTATTATTGGATCAAAAACCAAATAATTCAAATGACAGAATTATATATATATATATATATATATATATATATATATATATATATATATCAAAGATTCAATTACAGCACTCTTTACACTAAATGCATAGCGTAGTTTTGTTTTAAATATGGATTTCGTTTTAGTAGTAGTAGTAGTAGTAGTAGTAGTAGTAGTAGTAGATTTAACCCATCTTATTACTGTGAGTTTTTTTCATCACAATATGACTTGCTGATATGCTACCTGGAGCGAACTGTGTGATATCGGTACTATAAGAAGAAATTTGAATTCGATTCCCACACTTTGGGATATCCTTCTTTTATAAAAGTCACCATAACAACGATAGCCATGGCAGCATCGATAATTGAGTCATACTGTCACAACTTCCGTTCCTATTTTATACATAATGTTTTACTACGTAATAATAGTATTGTAACTTATTTTGCAATAAATGAAAAAAAAAAAAAAAAGATAAGAAAAGAAAAAATGCTACTCCGTGTTGATGTAAATAACGACTTGATATATATACAATATGTTTATTTTCTGTCCAGAATTCCCCTTTGAAACAAAATGACTGATTATTTTGTTTCCTCTATTATTATTTTTTTTTCGCCCTGTCAGCGGAGCTTAAAAATACGCTGACTGTATCGCCTGCTGAGGAATTAGGAGTATCATTGGTATGACACTAAACTGCAGCTAGTTGTAAGGCTCCAGTTTTGAAATATTGGGAGTGCTGAGTACCCCTTAATTTTCATTACTTCTAGGTTCATTCCGAATTGGATTGCTAGTATCTTTTAGGGTCCAACCAATGTATGAAATAGATAGGGCCGTTTGCAAAAAACACAAAAACAAAAATTCTTAAATAACTACACAAAGAAAAGCACATATAAACATGATTCCCTAAACTCTAGGCATAAAATAAGACTGGTTTGGTGGACATGCCCTTAATCAATCAACTATTTTTTTAAATAATTCTTAAATAATTACGTTTTTCCTCTCTTTTTTTGTGGGGTTTCGATTAGTTTTAGTTCACATCGTTTTTACTTAATAGTATTTGACTTGATGGACTCTTTCGTAGAACAGTCAGCTATGGGGAGGGGCTGTAGAATATCCTGACTGCATCTGTACCCCAGTCGGCTGAGGCTGTAAAATACACCGACTTCATCTCTGCAAAGGAGGGTAAGACCTACCACCAACGAATGTTCCGTAGCCCGAGTGTCTTGGATATGACACTAAACAATATGATGGTGAGGCTTTAGTAATGCTGGAGCTTTGGGAAATACGGAGTACCCCTTCATTGCCATTGCACCCACGTCCACTTGAAACCCGCATTGGTAAAACCTGATAGGGTCCAATCTATGGGTCAAATAGAAGTTTGGCATTTCAACTCTTCGCGAACAAATGGACTTATGCTTAACTAAAATGTTAGAAAGAAAACTGTTTGATCATTTCATTGTGTGTAAACAATGACGGCTGTTTAATTGAATTGTTAGTGATACATAGGAATACCAGTAAACTGTGTGCAAATGAAATAATGGTGTTGAATAGAATAGTTTGTGTTAAATAGCTCTTCTTGTAAACACTTCACTGCTTACAAACAAATGCTTAA
Source organism: Sepioteuthis lessoniana (assembly GCA_963585895.1). Taxonomy (NCBI): domain Eukaryota; kingdom Metazoa; phylum Mollusca; class Cephalopoda; order Myopsida; family Loliginidae; genus Sepioteuthis; species Sepioteuthis lessoniana. The sequence continues at coordinate 69,381 of CAUZXS010001525.1, forward strand.
TATTGAATAGAATTAGTGTTAGATAGAAATAACTGAAATTATTTGACTGAGTAGAAACAATAGCAATACTTGTGTGCAAATAAATTAGTCAGATCTCATTTAAAAATAAAATTACCCACAAACTGTGAGCTAAAAATCCTGCTTTGGTTTTTTTTTTTTTTTTAGGTTTATGGCATTATCAACCTTTGCAGGTAATTTAATGTGAAATCCATTTTTATACACACATACAGTTCTATTTCAAACAATTCAATTTAGCATTAGTACACAGTTTGAATGTCAAAACATATCTATTTCAAGCAATTCAGTTTAGTCAACAGTTCTTATTCAAACAATTCAATTTAGCATAAGTATGCAGTTTAATTCTATTCAACCCATAGATAGGGCCCTATCAGGTGCTACCATTCCGGGCCAGAGGTGTACCTGGAAGCAATAGCAATGAAGGGGTGCGCGGTATTCTCCAAATCATTACTGGAACCTCACAATCAGATTGTTTTGTGTCACATCAGGATACTCATTGGGGGTGGGGTCTTACTCCTCTACAGAGGTGCAGTCGGTATATTCTAGAGCCCCAGCCGACTGGGCGAAGCACATCCTGCATATATATCCATTTAAATGAATGC
>CAUZXS010001525.1:72500-85000 GCA_963585895.1 Sepioteuthis lessoniana
GATCTCATATCGCACCGAGAACTTGACTGAAGTAAATCACGAATAGTTTTAAAAGATAAAGTGACCGTTTTCATACCAAGTTTCTTCAAATTATTTAATATAAGGTTAATGGAAGAATTGTGAGGAAAATTATGTGTTTATGGAGGAGTTTAATTTTATTAGACGTTGTGTTGATGTCTATTTCTTTTGTGAATTTTAAGGGTTTTAGATTTAGCAAAATCTATAAAAGGTTTGGGGTAACGAAGGTTTAGAAAGGAATTTTCTCTGTAATAAAATTCTTCATCGAGATATTTCGGGGAGCAATTACGAAGGTCCCTAAGGTAATAACCTATGATAATTCCTCTTTTAATGCTGTTGTGGCGGTAGGAATAAAATGTTCGTACTCCAGTCGCACTATTACGTTCACTTTCGGGCAAATACCCTTGGGAAAGGTACGAACCCCCTTTATACTCCCAGCTATGGGTTAAATAGTACCACTACTGTTCTTCTAGGAGAATGGTTTTAAATAACCTACAAAGGTTGATATGCCATTAAACAAAGAAACCAAAACAAACCATCAACAGTCCGTCATGGTTGTTGGTTGAGTTTTTCTTCCAATTATATGAATTTACTCAATATGAAATTTATGAATTTATAAATTAATTAACATTCATTGAGCACTCCTGGAGATTTATCAGAATCCTCTAATATATTCTCTAATTTAATCATCCCCAGCTCAGACTTTTTTGATAGATAGATAGATAGATAGATAGATAGATAGATAGGAACTTATGAGATATCAATAATTCGGGTTAGAGTGGACCTGGGAATAATGCCAATAATGGGTTACTCTACACCTGCTAGGTCTCCGGAGATGTAGTTTAGTGTCATACCCAGGACAACTATTTTTATTTTATTTGGGGGTCTTCCCTCTCTGCAAAGGATACAGTCAGTGTATACTAAGCCCTACTGACCGAACGTTAATTTTTTAAAAGGGATATTGAGGTGTGCTAGCCATTCAAGTAGAGATGAAAATGAAAATCGACATAAGAAATCTGGCATTTACGAGGCTTTGTAACAAGATCATTTTCACCGTAAAAACATGCATCTACCTCAGACAGCCAGGCATGAGTTTATTTTGTAGTAGAGAATATATTACCCGCCATAGAATTAATTAAAAGAGAACAGATACGCATAAAAAATAAGATTAATAGGAAATGTAACATTTCGCCCTAAGATATTATTGCAACTTTTGTATATACTTCGTAGATAGACTGCTTAGATTAGTATGACATGAAGCAATGCATAATTTTAAACATCAACGCAACAGACAGAATGGGATACAAGGTCATTTTTTAAGCAGAGTAAGTAAAGTAAAGTTAGCGACCATAGTCGAGGGTGACCCGAAGGCTCCCTTTTCGATAGCTACTACACCAAGGTGTAGGGGAGGGCGCTACTCCATTCCCAGGATTGCTCCACTTTACCCTTGAACCGTACCTTATAATGCTGAGTGTTAAGCAAGGTGGTATCAAGTACCATTTTTAAAGTCTTTGGTATGACTCGACCTGGGATTGAACCCAGGTCTCCCGGGCCATTGGTGAACACTCTAACCGCTGGGCCAATGTCCCGGTATTCAGAGTTTTCTTTCTCCTAGTGTGGTCGCCTAACCAAGGCTAAAGAATCCAGCCTGCCGTAACTACTCACTCATGGTTGGGGGAAGAAGAGTCAAGTTCGTGCTTTTCCAAAGAGCGTAAGCGTGAAATGTAAATGATAATTGTCTCGTCCAGGATTGGATCTTGGGTCGCCGAATTTATTTCCTGTGACGATAACTGTTGCGCTTTTTAAGCCTCAAGGCAAGGTAATGTAGAGCTTTGAAAATTTTAGTGAGCCAGTCGTCCAGACAGAAAACACCGGCATGCCTTGGAAAACAGCATCATAAATATGGTTTTGACCAGAGTTCAAAAACCGATCACTGCCAAAGCGATATAGCCACAATCAGGATTGCCTCTCTACTTGGATATTCTTAGTGCCCTACTCTAACAAACCTTTTGGACAGTGCAAATCCATATATTTTTCTCCTGTTATCATATTTACCAACCCTTCCACTCGGGCAGGATATGACACAAGGTCAATTTTTAAGCGGAGTTTAACAGGTTTGAATTCAGAGTTTTCCTTCTTCTAGACTAGTTGCCTCACCAAGGCTGAAGAACCTAATCCGTCCTGTTATTAGCCAAAAAATTAATTAAATATGAGAAGATACGCATAGAAAAGAAGATTAATAGGTAATATACATTGTTGCCCATGAGCAGTATATGTATCTATCATGTCTCTCCGACGCGTCGTCTGTCATCCTCTATTGGAAGCGCCGCTGGGGATAGAAGAGGGCGTATATTATGATGCTGCTGACGTCAACTTCGACGCAAAAGTCACGCTTTACTGTCGACTGGGACACTTTCATAATTTCCGCTGTGTCTTATCATTCAAACGGAGAACAAAGATTGTGATTATAAATTATTTATTTTCTGTAAGGAATGTAGACATTGAGGAAGTAATCCGTCTGAAAATGTCTGCAAGATGTCATCTACTTAAAGAGACTATTTGAATGACGCAACATTATTTGATGCCCGAATGCGTCCCTAGAGTTTGTGCTGTGAAATTCTGCAATCAAAAGAATTGCCTTAATTTCAGAAAAAGAAAATGCCTTCATCAATTAATAATGATCACCATGTTCTGTGTTATAATGACTATACAATTTAAATTTCATATAATTTACCAATGCTTTACAGAGTGCAGAAGCAAAATATTGAATAATCTTTAAGACTTAAGACAAATAAACGTAACTGGTACTCTCACTTCTGGTCAAAGTTTTGCACCACGCGTCCTGCCTTGTATTTGTGCCGGGTGGGTACAGTTGTTAAATTGAATAGCCTGGTCCCAGGAGGCCGTCCCCAGAAAATACCTGCTGTTGAGGGCTGTTTTATACCTTGGCACATGATGCGCCCCAATACAGGAAAGGCCGAATAGACCAAGCATTTTTTGAAGGGGTGTCCTCGTGGTGTAATGGTTAAAGCGATGAACTGCGGAATCGTAGTACGCGAGTTCGTACTCCAGTCGCGCTATTATGTTCACTTTCGGGCAAAAACCCCCTTATTCTCCCTCCAGCTATGGGTAAATAGTAGGACGGACTAGGTTCTTCAGCCTTGTTGAGGCAACTAGTCTAGGAGAAGGAAAACTCTGAATTCAAACCTGTTAAACTCCGCTTAAAAATTGACCTTGTGTCAAATCCTGCCCGAGCGGAGGGGTTGGTAAATAGTACCAAGCATTTTTTGAAATAACCAAGCATGAGTCACGATTTACGCGTGGCGGCTCCCTACGATAAAACGATCTTGCTTAATGGGAAGTCGCTTAAATACCAAGCTGGCCTGGGAGTCATGGCAAAGAAGGAGTTATCCACACTCTCCAGATCTCCAAAAATGGAGCGTCACTTTCACATGTGGTTTAAGGTTAAACCCAGGACCCCCTTTTTGTGCTACGGATAAAGAGCTCTTAATGAATTTCTCTCTTTCTCTCTCGCTTTTTTTAAAATTCTATGTATCAATTTTTGTTGTATATCTTTTTTGTATTATTCTTAATCGATCAGCCGACGAACTTAGCAGTAAAGTATTTTTGGATAATATTTCTCACACGTAGATATCATGCATCATGACTGAGATTATTTCCGACTGACAGTAGATCTTAATCCCAGTTAAAGTTAAAACAAAACACAAAGAAAAAGCTAGATGGTAACAAAACGAGAATGTTTTGAGCTATTTTGAGGAAATCCTGGAAGCACCGACTCATGAAACAACAACTGTACGGCCACACACATCCCATCTTAAAAACCATCCAACTAAGTCGTACAAGATATGTGGGACACGGCTGGAAAAGCAAGGACGAACACATAAGTACATTCTTCTATGGACCACAACACATGGACGTATTAGTGTTGGCTGACCAGCAAGAACTTATTTACATCAGGTCTGTGCGAACACAGAGTACAGATTGAAAGAACTGCCGGGAGCAGAAAAATACGTGCTGTCGACATGATGTGATGATGATGATGATGATGATGAAAGGCTATCATTTCAAAAGCTTATTTTCCATGCCTCTTCGCCACATGGTAACTTAGCTTTTAATTTCTTCTATCAGCTTCGAAACGTAAAAAAAAGAAAAGCAAAGCGAATTTCAATATACACTCGTCTTTATTGATAACAGTTTCTTATCTCTTTTATCTTAGTCGGGGGATTCACATGACACTTCACAGTATAAACTTGAGCGTTGATCTCTCGCTCTTACTATAAGGACTGTAGACGAAGATTCAGTCAGTTTCCTACACTATTCTCTCCAATGGCCTTCTTTCAATTTCGCTGTCCATGCTATTCGGACACAATAAGGATTGAAGGAGGATCCCAATCCAATGGTCAAGCCAACTGTCACTGGTCGATTTGCCACACATTAGCCTATGCCCTGGTTTCTGCCTTGAATGTATGGAGTTCCGGATTCCGGAAAAGAAAAAAAAACAATTTTTCCACGTGAGCCACCCACCCACCGGGACTAAAGAATTTTACGAAATCATACCCTTGTCTTCTGACCTCTGATCTTCGACCGTACTTGCACCAAATATTACTGTTTATAAAGAACCTCAAAAACTCACCCTTCCATTCCGTCTTTTATTTATATATATCTACCAACTTCACGCCAGCGTCAATTTTAAGCGGATTTTATCAGGTTTGAATACAGAGTTTTTCTTCTAGACCTGTTGCTATAACAAGGTTAAAGAGCCCATTTTGCCCTACAATTTGCCTATTGCTGAAGAGAGAATAGTTGAATTCATACTTTTCCCAAGGGTATTAGCGTTGTGTAAAATGTAAACAGCCTCGCCCATGAATTGAACTTTGGTCACCGTGTCCATTTCCGACGACGGTAACCATTACACCATGTACGCCGACTAACTTGATTATATATCCTTTTGCTACTGCTATCCTATTTACCCAACCCCTCCGCTCGGGCAGGATATGACAAAAGGTCAATTTTTAAGCGGAGTTTAACAGGTTTGAATTCAGAGTTTTCCTTCTCCTAGACTAGTTGCCTCACCAAGGCTGAAGAAATAAGTCTGTCCTACTATTTACCCATAGCTGGAGGGAGAATAATTGGATTCATATCTTTCCCAAGGGTATTAGTGCTATGTGAAATGCAATCATTCTCGTCCAGGATTTGAACTCGTGTCGCCGTGTCCATTTCCTACGACTTTTGCTGCTGCTATACACATCCATTCATCAACATTCATGTATGCTACCTTTGCCCAAACTCACCCTTACAAAATGCTCGCACGGACATGCATATACATTCATATGTCTCGTTTCTTTGAAAAATCCTACATTTTCTAATATTTTTCCACGTGCCAAACACGTTCTGATGACTTTTGAATTTTGAACGCTATGTGCATGTTTATCTATCTTTTCGTTGTATATTTCTCATTTGCTCCTGTCATCTCAGCAATCACACATCGATATTGTGAACTATTTTATATCCAAGTCCTGATGATGGTTACTATAACCGAAACGTTAACGTCGACTTCACATCATGATATATTCACCTATTTGGATTATATTTTTTCCTGCTACCTTCATACTGTCGGATTTTATCCATATTTACTTTCATACTGTCTTTTCGGAAAAAAAACTAATACCAAATACATTCTTACATAATATTTAACATGATGATTCCTAATGATCTATACATATGAAAACTTATTTGTTGCGTATTTCTCAATAAACGGGAGGTTTTGTCTCGTTTCTTTGAAAAATCCTACATTTTCTAATATTTTTCCACGTGCCAAACACGTTCTGATGACTTTTAAATTTTGAACGCTATGTGCATGTTTATCTATCTTTTCGTTGTATATTTCTCATTTGCTTCTGTCATCTCAGCAATCACCCATCGATATGTGAACTATTTTATATCCAAGTCCTGATGATAGTTACTATAACCGAAACGTTAACGTCGACTTCACATCATGATATATTCACCTATTTGGATTATATTTTTTCCTGCTACCTTTACATTCATATGTGCAACACCAATACGCATACATAACCACACAGAAACGCCTGCTCATTTACGCATCTGTATTAGTGCACCAAATTATTGGCATCTAGTGACAAAGACCTTCTATTGTCACAGAAGCATGTATAATTTTCGGTTGGGGCAAGAAACATTGACCATTCGTATTCTAAATTTTCAAAAAAAAAATTTCTAAATCGTCAAGATTTTGTTAAAAACAAAATAGCATCTGATTTACTCGATACTTGTAAATAACTAACTAGTATTTTAATAGGCACTATTTATATCAACACAAAGAATCATATTATTCACTTCAAGATTTTTATTGTAGTTTATTTACCTTGCACATCTCATTTAAACTGTCGTGCAAATTATTTTCATTTGCAGTATTTAAGTTATTTTATTTATGAACAATTTTATTTAAACTTGAAGAATATATTTCTTTCTTTCTTTCTTTCTTTCTTTCTTTCTTTTTTATTCTGATATTATTTTATATATGCAGCACAGCATGTTGACTGAAATCGACTGAAGTGAATGATAAGAGGCTATGGTAGTTCCTTATATCCGCAGACGTAAGTACTACTTGAAAGGTATGTATCCTTGAGTAGCGGTTTAACAAAACGAAATAGGAATTCATCAGACGCTTACACAAAATTAAATTTAAGCGAGCACTTTCATTATCGTGATTATTTTAAAGGAATCAAAGGCTTCCATTACTGAACAGGATATCTCAATATATAAGATAATTTTGAATACAAAAGATGTTCGTTGGTACATCAGCTTTTACAATGCTCATCTTATGGCGTAAGAAGCTAAGTTTAAGTGAATGAAGAATCTATTAGAACCGATTTCTATGGAGGACCCAAGTGATGCAAACTTTAACAGTATTGTTAAATCTACAATTAAATGATATAAACCTTTGCATCAAACAGTGCAACAAGGCAATAAAAGTAACTCCGAAAAACAGGTTTATGTGCGAATCAATAATTAATAAAGTTCTGGGTGAAATTTTAGCATTTAATTTGAATTCGTTGTAGATTTTTGCGTTGTAGGATCTTAAAGAAACTGAAAGGAGACAAAGACGAGATGAAGAGATGATGATCAGGAAAATGTGAGACGTGGTGCCTCAGAAAAATGACACCCATTTTATTATCGGTGTTGGAACCTTCCTCTGGACCTGTCTCCATATTTCGTCCATTTTTAAGTTTGATGATGAGTGTAACAGGCTTTCTACTGCTACTATGACCGGTGCATAGAAGTTAAGTTTGGGAAACTTGTTTGCTTCTCTTCTTTAACAGTTATTACAGTATGGCAGTGTATGAGAAATACTATGTCAAGATACCTGGTGACGGGGCAGAGTGAATGAGAGTGAATTAATGCATTTCGAAATGAAATTAAGGTTAAGTGTACCATAATGCCGAGTAATTCCCTTTTAAAGCTTATCTCAAGACAATAGGGCTTGTTTGGCAGTGTCCATATCATTTCAAAGTAACATGCAACTGCTTGTACTTACTTACATGGAACCAACAGCAGGGATTCATCTGTGACGTAGCCTATAATTAAACGGTGACAGGGGATTGCCTCTAAAATACTGATGGTCTCCAACTGGCTTGCGATTAATCCGTAGTTCAGCGGTAAAATGAGTTGATCCAAATCATTTTCAAGGGTATTAACGCAAAGTTTTGGTTTATTTTTCTGACAGCATATCAACTCCTTTTGGGTTATTTAAAGTCGAAAAATTGATTCATTTCTAAAGGTTTGATTACTCTAATCATCATCATCATCATGTCGCGCCGTCTGCGCGGATATCATTTTTTTGCACATAGTTATTTGATTTCAATTATTCTTATATAACACTAATAATATACAAGTAATTGTATGGTTTTGGTCTTAATAGAAATGGTTTCAACTGCATCTAATATATATAATACTGTTTAATAATTTTTTAACGGTTCTATTTCACCCATACATTGGACTCTAACATGTGCTACCAATCCGGGAGAGCGTAAACCGAGGAATAATGACCATGAACGGTGACTCTACACTCTCTAGAGCTTCAGATGTAAAGCCTTACCACGAGATGCAATTTAATGTCATACCCAGTACAACTCTTTTAAGGGGGAGCCTTTATTCTTTGCCAAGGATTCAGACAGCATATTCTAAGCTCCACCAACAACGTAGTTAATGCAAATTGTGAACATAGAGTGTTCAAACTGAAGTCTGAACTCGATTCGACATTTCCATTGTTCCTGTCATTATAGTTAAGACAACCAGATTTCCTTGCTTTATAGCCAGAGCTAATAAATATGAATATTAATTTAGTTTACTACTGTAACATATTGACCCCGGCAAAGTTGTCAAAATAGCAAACGCAGCTGTGTAAATAACAGGTGCATCCGGTCGAGGAATATCAGGATATAACCTTGATCGTGGACGGATTGAATTGAGTGCGATTTGTGACGCCCACAAGAAGAAGATGGGTGTAGAACAATTATATAATCCGGGTGAAGACAGGAAGTCAATCAGTTGGAGATCAGACCAGTTGGAGAGAAGATGCTGGAATGAGGAACATGTCCCAGAGAGGCTGGGCCCCCAAGCCCCCGGTTGAGCAGCCCAGGAGAACGGGAAAGAAACACTGTTATGGCCATAAGAGTGGGGGTCAATATGTTGCTGTTCTGTTCAGCCTCCAACTCACCTCTCACACAGTAAAACTTTTAGTAACCCTTTCAAACCCTTTCAAATAAAGTGAGAGGTATATTTTTCTAAAGAACCGTGTCGCTCGTCTCTATTATTGCGTCGTTATGTTTCTGCATGCATGTATATGTATATGTATTATGTTGTTATACAACACTACCTCACGAGGCCAAAATAATGAAAAAAAAGAGATACCTACTCCCTTTCTATATCTACAAGTGGTTTGAATTAAGAATTTTCCTTCCCCAAGACTGCTTGCCATAACAAAGTTAAAGAACCCAGTAATTCCGTCTATTTGACATATAGCTGGAGGATGAATAATTAAATTCAAAACTTTCTCAAGAGTATTAGCACTATGTGAAATGCAAACAGTCTAGTTTAGTTTTGAATTCCTTCGATGATAATCAAACGGAAATGAGAATGGAATGTCTAAGTTGTGCAAATATTTCCCGATGAGAATCTGTCTTGCTTGAAAATTAACATTTGCTCTATTGGCTTTTACTTATGCTCGGAAGTGACGTCTAATACTACAGGGACATACGTAATTATCTCTCATATATATATATATATATATATATATATATATATATATGCGACTATTTATTAATTTAGTTGTGAAATATCATACGAGAAAAGATGGATTAAACTCTTCTCGAAATGAACTGAACACTTCGTTTACCGTAAACGTAGTTGTGTATTCAATTGATACCGCAACAAACAAACAACTAGTTACTGGAAAATAATGCTTCTATGGAGACAATGAATAATGGTCTTCCCTTGGATTGTGGGCATATTTTGGATGTCATGAATCCGATAGTCAAGTTGGAATTCGGAACCGTTCGTCTTCCTCTTTTGGTCCAGGTTTTTTGAATGGATAAGACATGTCTTCGTTCCCACACTAGGAGTAAAGCGTGCATGCTTTTCACCTCTGTTCGTTGTACAGAAGAAATACCTTTTCTCTAACTCAGCCTAGATATTGTATTTCTCCTCTCTGAGGAAGCAACGTCACATCAACCGAAAAGGACATCGACACGAGGTTAACGAAAGCATGGACAGCTATCAATAGGCTATCGATTATATGGAAATCAGAACTAACCGATAAAATGAAACGCAGCTTCTTCCAGGCAGCGGTCGCATCGATACTGCTATCTGGATGCACTACATGGACTCTAACAAAACGGCTGGAGAAGAAGCTAGACGGCAATTACACAAGAATGCTGCGAGCAATCTTGAACAAGTCCTGGCGGCAACACCCCACAAGACACCAACTGTACGGCCACCTGCCTCCTATCACGAAAACTATTCAAGTTAGACGATCCAGACATGCAGGACACTGCTGAAGAAGCAGGGACGAACTTATAAGTGATGTACTCTTGTGGACCCCCACACATGGCCGTGCAAAAGCAGGACGACCAGCACGAACATACATTCAGCAACTATGTGAGTATACGGGATGTTGTCCAGAGAACCTGCCAGAGGCGATGAACGATAGGGAAAAGTGGCGAGAGAGGGTCAGTGATATTCTTGCTACCAGCATGACATCATGATGATGATGATGACCTCTTGGTTGAAATTAAACCAGTGAATGCAAAGAAGACATTTCATTCTTTCTTTTTTACTTTTTTTATGTACTACTCGTCCTTTGAACAAGGAGCTTATTTCATCCGTTGGGAAAGGTTTGTTTATTATTGTTTTACTTCTGATATGTTTTATATGTATGCATTAAATATCATGAAAATATTTATATGAATTATCTCATTTTTCATTTCTGTTTATTCAGTGTTAGTACATCTCTGGATATACTAATGGAGGTTGGTCAGTTGGAACAAGACTAAATATCCTCCCTAGCACCTAATACCGTGGCCCAGAAGGTTGGGCTTGTAGAATAGGCCGACTACATCTCTGCACAGGGACATCACTCCTCCAACGAGTGTTCAAGTTATGACACTAAACAATCTGATGGTGAGGCTCCAGTAATGATGGAGCTTTGAGGAATGCAACGTATCGCTTTATTGCCATCTGTCCCAAGTCTAATCTGTCCCGGAGTGGTAGCACCTGATAAGGTCCTATCTCTGGGTCAAATAGAACTAAACTGTGTACTTATGCTAAAGTGAATTGTTTGAAATAGAACTGAATATGACATTTAAACTGCGTACTCATGCGAAACTGAACTTTCTTTTCCCTTTAACTGTACGTAAATAAATGGCTGATATTTAAATCCATTGTTCAGGATACACAGCAATACTTGGAACCATTTAATTTTGTTGATTAAACTAAATAATTTGAAATAGAACTGTTTTTGACCTTTAAATTGATTACTTATATTAAACTGAATTGTTTGAAAAAAACTGTTTTTGATATTTAAACTATACTTATGCTTAACTGAAATGTTTGAAATAGAACTGTTTATATGTATAAAAATGGATTTAGCATTAAATAATCTATAATGGTTGATATGCCATAAAACAAAACTAAAATAAACCAAATTCCAACAGCGTCTCCAATAACCAGAAAAAAATCCCAATATCCTTTATTCCACTGTATAAATCTAAATCCCGATTTTAATAAACTTAAACTCATTCAACAACAGATCAGTTCCGCTCTTCAGCCAGACAGAAGTGTCAAGCGTTAACATCACAATAGCAGTGAAAATATTCCTCGTTCAGTCATCCGACAATGCCAAAACCTTATGCTATTTTTTTTTTTATCATTTTGGCCTTTCGAGGTAATAACTTAAAATAACATTCATATTTAGTAGCAATAAATGAAGAGTAGAGAAATCTAATTGTCCAAAAGAATAACGGCACGGACAATGGAAAAAGTGAAACGAATTCAAGCTCTTGGATTTACCAAGAGTGTTCATTTCATATTAACTGCCTTGTCGGTGGGGCTAAGAATACACTGAATATCTTCTTAGCCGATAGCATAGGCCCCCATATTACCCAAAGGGGTTGCTCTAGTTACGTTTGTTTTTCATTTAATTGCATATCAACCTTCTCGGGTTATTTAATGCCAGGTCCATCCTTTTAGAAGGACAGTAGTGGCACTATTTAACTCATAGATGGGAGGATAATGGGGTTCATACCTTTCCGAATGGTATTTGTCCGAAAGTGAACGTAATAGCGCGACAGGAGTTCGAACTCGAGTACCACGATTCCGCAGTCCAACGTTTTACCCATTACAGCAATAAGACACCCTATCCTGGTTTTGAAATAAAATTGCATCTGCTGGTAAGGCTCCATGTGGTAACGTTTCAGTAGCTGTGACAGTATTCCTCAATCTGCTATCCAACGACCATCCGCTAAACTGACCTAAAAGAACAGTTTAGAACGGTTTATTTGTTTTATGCCATATAAAATTTCATGGGTTATTTAATGCCAAAGCAATCCTAGTATAAGGATAGTAGTGATACTGTTTAACCCATAGCTAGTGAGATAACGGGGTTCATCTCTTTTTCAAGGGTATCAGTACAAAGGTGCACGTAATAACGTTACTGGAGTTCGAACTCGCTTACTAAAATCTTGCTCTCCAGCATATTAACCACTACCCCGTGGGGATTGCCTCATTTTCTTCTGGTATATAGAATTATTCAAAATTTAATAACTGTATCCAAGTATAATGTAAGAATATTATGGACTTGGAATTTTCGATTAAAAAATGTTGTTTTGATAAGAAAAAAAATACGCAAAATAATACAGGTATGTTTTTAGACTAAGTACTGAGAT
>CAUZXS010001525.1:87500-115000 GCA_963585895.1 Sepioteuthis lessoniana
AAGTGTGCGATGCTCGTATACTTCTTATATCTTATATTCAGATAGTATTTCTTTAAAACATTTTCTTTGTGAAATTAGCATTATTTCATCATATAAGTCATGTAATTTTTAACACAGACACACACACACACACACACACACACACACACACACACACACACACACACACATATATATATATATATGTGTGTGTGTGTGTGTGTGTGTGTGTGTGTGTGTGTTTTGTCAGTGTGTCTGTGTGCCTGTGTATATATGATTTGTAACGAATATTTTGGAGACAACATTATTTCCAATCGAATTGTGAGACCTCATTTATTTGCATACAGTTTAATGGTTTCAAATATTCTTATCAAACACTAATCATTCAATTTAACATTTACTGTTTGTTTGCATACGTCCAAGCAGTTTCACTTATTCCAATCTAAAACTAATAATTCTATATGATTATAATCTTTTTTTTTTTGCACACAGTTTAACGGTTTCAAATATTACAATCAAACATTAAAAATTCTAATAATATTAATCATTTGTTTGTCGACAGTTATATTGTTGTAAGTATTGCTATTTAACTTTATGTTTGGCTTGGTTGGATTTGGTTTCATGGCATATCCACTATTGTAGGTTATTTAATGCCAATCCATTTTTATACATATAAAAAATTCTATTTCAAATAATCCAGTTTAGCCTAAGTACACTCGTAGTTCTATTTGACCTATAGAAAGGACCCTATCTGGTACAACCACTCCGGGACAGAGTGAACCTGGAAGCGATGGCAATAGATGGGGTACTCTGCATTCCCCAAAACTTTAGTATTACCGGAGCCTCAACATCATATTGTTTAGTATCATAACTAGGACACTCGTTGGGAGAATCTTACCCCTGTGCAGAGATGCAGTCGGTGTATTTTGTAGCCCCAGCCGACTGGGTCACTATTTAACTTCAGTAATTCTATTCAAGTATTTCTATCTAATATAAATAATCTGCACACAGCCATATGGTTTCAGATTATAAGTAATAATGCATTGGAAATAATTGAAAATTTTGTTCATGTATAAGACTCTGACATGTACCATCCACCCGGGTCAGAGTGTAACTGGGAGGGATAGCAATGATTGCTTTGGTTCGTTTGGTTTGGTTTTATGGCACATCAACCATTATAGGTTATTCAAAGCCAAATCAATTTTCATACATATAAAAACAATGAATGAGTACTCCACATTCTCCAAAGCTTCAGGACTGGAGCCTCACCCTCAGATGCATTTAAGTGTCATACCCAGAACACTCGTTAGTGACGGGGCTTTTAACTCTCTACAGAGGTATAGTCGGTGCATTCTTTAGTCTCAGTCGACAGGACGGGTAATAACAATAAGATTTATAAGTGTAATTTCTTAAATAAACCTTGTAAGAAACAAAAGAATCATTAATCTCAGAGCAAATTCAAATAATTAACTTAATTCAGGAATAATCAGTAGTTTATTTGGTTCAGTAAGATAAAACCAAAATCAGTAAGCTGGGTTGTTGATTTGCTAATTAAATAAGTGGATTTTTTTCTGCAATTCAACTCGCCATCTTTTCTACAAATCATGTACCAACTGAACCACTTGAAACTATAGAATAATGTTACATGTTTACTCTTTCGCAGGACAAAAGAATTCACCCAATTTAACTGATCAGTTGGTTAAGAATGGTTACTGGAGACGCTCTTGGCGTAATGATTATCACCATAGGAAATCGATCCGGTGACCAGAGTTCAAATATTCAAAGAGGCTGTTAAGATTTTACGCAGCGATAATAACTGTAAGAAATATATGAATCCGGAAATTTCCCACCCAACAGCTATGGATTATAAGTAGGGCAGGCAAGGGTTTTTAAACTTGCTATGGCAACCAGTCTAGTAGAAGGAAAACTCTGAATTCAAACCAGTAGATCTCCGCTTAAAAACTGATTCTGTGCTAAATCATTTACAGTTTGAAGCCGCATAGAGAATTTTTGATGGTAAACACATTCTCAACTGAAGCCGATTCAATGTTTCGTCATTTGACTTTTAATGTTGAGTCACCTCTGATGTTGGATAGCATAAAGCCATTAGAAAAACAGACAAAAAAAGATGGTATACAAAAGTTCATTCAAACAAACAGTTCACTCTTAACCTACCAAAGAGAGTTTGGATATCGAAAGAAAATTTGATGTTAAAATAGAGTCTGCTTCTACCAAGACGTGACAACTAATTTATTGAAAACCGCTAAAACATAAAACTACATATGATATGACAGGGTACAATATAACTAGATACACTATAACGACAAGCATAACGACAAACTTACCACACACGCATATATATATATATATATATATATATATATAAGTAAAAAGAGAAGTAAAGTTGGCGACTATAGTGGAGGGCGACCCGAAAGTTCCTTTTTCATTAGCTACAACACAAAGGTGTAGAGGAGGGCGCTATTCCTTTCACTAGATTGCACCAATTTACGCTTTGTCCGTATCTTATAATGCTTAGTTTTAAGTAAGGTGGTATCAAGTACCATTTTTTTAGTCTTTGGTATGACTCAACCAGGGATTATACCCCGGTCTCCCGGGCCATTAGCGAACACTTTACGGCCATATGTGGGGGTCCATAGGAGTACATCACTCCTCGTCCCTGCTTCTCCAGCAGTATCCTGCATGTCTGGCTCGTCTAACCTGGATAGTTTCTTGATGGGAGGTAGGTGGCCGTATAGTTGGTGCTATGGGGTTGTTGCCTCTAGGACTTGTTCAATATTGCTTGCAACATTCTTGTGTAATTGCCGTCTAGCTTTTTCGTCAGCCAGTATAAATAGTAGGGCATTATCGGTTCTTTAGCCTTAGTTATGCAACTAGTCAAGGAGAAAGGAAACTCAAACTAGCTATACTCCACTAAAAATTAACCTTGTGTCGTATTCTGTCCTTTGCAGAGAAGTTGGGAAGGGATGCACGTTAGCGTAACGGTTATCTTTTTAGGAACCGATGACTCTAGTATAAACCTTGGACGAGACTGTTTTCGTTTTAATTCACAGTAATATAGCAGAGAAACGCATGAATCCATCTTTTCTCCTCCCCACCAACAACTAGACACAAACTGTAGGGTAGAATTTGTGTTTGGAGCCTACGTAGGCAACCAGTCTAGGTGAAGAAAAGTTCTGAATTCAGACTAACTGTACTCCACTTAATGATTCTTTTGTAACATCCTGCCGATGGCGGAGGGGTTGGATAAACAGTCTTGAATTCTATTATCATCAGATTTTGATTGGTTTCTTTTTTAGTGGGATATCAAACTTCTTGGCTTATTTAACGTCAAAACTATCCTTGTAAAAACACTAGTAATGATACTAATTGATCCAAAGATAAGTGAGTTTATACATTTTTCAAGTGTATAAGTCCCAAGCGAATGTAATAGCGAGACTGGAACTCGAACTCAGTTACAACGATATCGCAGTCACGCATATTAGCCGCTACACCAGGGGGTACTTAGAAGATATCAGTAATTTGATAAAAATATTCCTTCAATAAGTTTCACCCGTCACTCTACATATTGTGTTTTGAAAACATGACCACCGGATTGTAGTAAATTACAAAGCCTTTTGGTTAGATGTAGTACCAGGCAATCTGAAAGGGCACCTATTGAGACTCGAATTCACTTGTGAAGGTTTGCTAATCTAGCTTGCTAACCATTACTCCACCGGAGGTGCCCTGACAACCGGCTTGTATGTTGTAAATAAAAAGACGAAAGTTAATGACAGAAATGAGGTATAACTTGAATAAGAAATAAAGAAAAAATTCCTTGGTTGGGTTTTATGGTATATCAACCCATGTAGGTTTAATGCGAATTCCTGTTTATTCATGTATGAATATATATTTCTAAACCAATAGTTTGTAGATAGCATTTTAAAACTTGCCGGAGCTCATTTGTTTGCTCATTAACGAATGGTTTCAAACGTTTTAATCAAAAATTAATTTTAATTATTGTATTTTTTATTAATCATTTCTTTGCACTTAAATGGCTTAAAGTGCAGCTATCTAAATACTGACTTTCATTTGCAGACTGTTTAATAGTTTCAAGATAGCAATGCAACTCTAACAATCAATTTAACATCGATCATTTGTTTGCACACAGTTTAATGGTTAAACAGTTTTATTTTATCTTTAGATGGGACTTTAACAGGTTCTAACAGTCTTGGTCAGAACGAACCTTGGAGTACTGGCTCTGAATGGGTTGTCCACATTTCACTGGAGTCTCCCCATCAAATAGTTTAGTGTCATATCCAGGACACACGTTGAAAGAGGGCGCTTACCCCTGCTCAGAGAGGCAGTCGGTGTATTCTACAGCCCCAACCTACTGTGCTAAAGAAATTAAAGTATGGTTTATACATTAGAAGATTTCATAGATGTGACATACTCATTAAAAAAGGTAAATAGATTTTAAATTAAAGAATTATTACTATATTTTTTTAATTAGACAATGTGAATTGGTTTTAGGTAAAAAAAACAAAAAAACACTGGGGTTATTCGTGTGGAAGTACAACTTACATTAGGGTTGAGATAGTAATGTCTGAAATTCTATTTCTTCAACGCCAAAATCGTGACCTGATAATCACGAATTAGATAGAGATACATCTCAAAAACTTCCCTCCCTTCATACTTTAAGAAAAGAAGATAGTAAATAATCTAGATTTCTTCTGCAAAATATCTTATTCATTTTCGTGCTCAATAACTTTTTTCTTCCTAGTTGAATCATTTCTATCTCTGCTTGGCTTCGCAAATGAAGATTTATGAAGGCCTCCCTCGTTTGTTGCAGAGGGGCAGGTGGTTGATGATATATTTGCGAAAAAAGTGGGATTTTTTCACAGCAGATGCATGAGAATGTGAGACAATATTTTCTTTTGAATTATTTAGTGTTATTTATCTTAGAAATCATTAACCTTTTCCTCTCAGTAGAGACATCATCATCATCATCATCATCATCATCATCTCTCTCTCTCTCTCTCTCTCTCTCTCTCTCTCTCTCTGGCTTGGTTTATTGAATAAAGATTCATGAAGGTGTTTCTCATTTGTTGAAGGTCCACTTGTGACTGATGAGATTTAAGCCGAACTTTCCACAGCGGTTAAAGCAGAAAGTCTGAAACAGTACTTATACTAATGAAGCACATTGGTCTTTGTCATTTTTTTCTTGTTGACTGCGGCTCCTCTGGAATAGTGAGGTAGTATGGGTTATTGTTAATTTCCAGGATTTTCTGTGGGCAGCCTGAGCAGTTCACTTGCCTTAGTCGATGCCAGAGGTAAGGAATGGCTTCTTTCTTGGTTCTTTTTTTTATTATGGATGTTACTCTCCAAAGAGAGTAATCTCTGGGAGAGCGTTATCTTCTATTTTTTTTTTACAATGGAACCCGGCCAACTAATATCTTGAGCAACCTTGAAAGCTTTGAAACTTTATAAACAAATATAAAAATAAATTTCTTAGTCAGAATAAAAGAACCGTTCGTGCTTTAATTTGATCCTTAGATTAGCATCGTAAATATGAATGTAAACAAAATTAAGTCGCTGCAAAACTAGTAAGATTTTATATTTAAAAAAAAATGATAAGCTCTCCCTTAATACAATGAAATAAAATTCAGTTTTTTGTAAATGCGGTATGAAGGTGAATTTTATAAATAATTTTCTGCAAAGGAAGAACAGAAAATCTAGGAAGTATTCGGGTCCTGATTATGATATCAAACTGTAAGGCTCGAGTTCCGGTGATCTGAGGAATTAGATGTACAGATTGATTGCCATTATTCCCAGGTTCACTCTGACTCGAATTGGTAATGCTTTACAGAGTCCTGTCAATGTGTCAATTACATCGGTTTGAAAATTATCAATGTTGGGTAAGGAAACACGAAACCGTTTAACAGTGTGCAAACAAATGACTATGATTAAATAGAAATAATTGCTTGAAATTATATAATTACCAGCCGATTGGTATAATCTTTAAAGTTTTCGCAAATAGTGCGGGAGACCGGGGTCTAATCCCAGGTCAAGTCATATCAAGAACTCAAAAAAATTATTCTTGATGCCTCCTTGTTTAACACTTGGCATTATAAGGTACTGATCACGGATAAGAGGAACAATCTCGGGAAATGATTAGCGCCCCCTATACCTTGGTGTAGTAGCTATAAAAAGGGAGCCTTCGGCCAACTTACTTATATAATTATTAGTATTGAAGAAGAATAGCAGAAACCATACAACTAAATGTTCATTATTTACATTAGATATGGTTGGTTGTTTGGTGGGTTCGTTAGGTTTTATGGCATATTAACCCTTGTCGGTTATTTCATGCCAAATCCTGTTTATACATATGATTTTTACGTGAATAGTTCGTAGGTATCTTCATTTTTAAACGAGTCAAGTTTATTTCTTTTAACACAGTTCAATGGTTTCAGGTATTGCTATTTAACACAAATGGTTCTTATGAATATTTATAATCCCTCGTAAAAGGAGGGTCAGTTATATTTGAATCAGAAATTGAACCCTAAAAGGTACAACCACTCTTGGTCATAGTGGACGTGGGAATAATGAACATGATTGTTGGTTGATTGGTTGGTTGGTTGGTTGGTTGCGCTTTACAGAATACCAACCCTTGAAGGCTATTTAATACCAACTCCTCTTTATACCTAATTATATATATATATATATATATATGTGTGTGTGTGTGTGTGTGTGTGTGTGTGTGATTTGTAAACAACAAGTCTGTAGGTAACAATTTTTAAACGAGTCCGAGCTCATTTGTTTGAATTCAGTTAAATGGTTTCAAGCTTTCTGTCTAGTACTGATAGTTTTATTTGCATAGTTAAATGGTTTCAAGTTTTGCTATCTAACACTAATATTTCTATTCATTCTTAAATTCTTTTTCACGCTGTTAAATGGTTCAAGTATTGAAAATTATTAAGTATTTCTATTTGACACATAGTTGGGTCCCTCACACGTATTACCAGTCTGGATTTAGAATGGACCTGGGAGTAATAGCAATGAAGTAATTTTCCTCATTCGCGAAAGCTTAAGGACTATAGCAGCAGCATCTTGAAGCAGTTAAGTGATATAGAGAAGATATTTTGGAGAGGCCTTACTCTCCTTAGAGATACAGTCAGACTATTGAACAGTCCAAGCTTACTGGGCTGGTATTAGATATGAATATTTGATATTATATAACTGTGTACAAAAAATTCTTAGGAAACAATTACAATATATGTAAATATGAGCGTAAAATGAATGCGATTCCTGAACCTCTAAGCACAAAATAACACTAGATGGCTTGACAGGCCGTTTAAATCAATCACTTATTGGAATTTTTTTTAAAGAATGAAATCTGCGCTAAGAGAAAAGGGGTATGTATTTACCCAAAGCTTCTGTTATTAGCAGGATGCGACGCAAAGTCAGTTTTTTTAAGCGGAGTTTAACAGATTTGAATTCATAATTTTTTTACTCTCCACCAGTTTGGCCCAGTTCAGTTGACTGGGGCTACAGACTACACCAACTGCATATCTACAGAGGAATTAGACTCCCACAATGAATGTCCTGATATAACACAAAACAATCTTATGGTGAAGTTCCAATAATACTGGAGCTTTGGGGAATGTGGAGTACCCCTTTCGTGCCATTGCTCCTAGGTCCACACTAGCCCGTAGCGGTAGCACCTGATAGGGTCCTATCTATGGGTCAAATAGAACTAAACTGTGTACTTTTGATAAACTGAAATGCTTGAAATAGAACTGTTTTTACATTTAACTGTGTGTAAACAAAAAACTCTAAACATGCGAAGCTGAATTTTTTAAAAATAGAACTGTTTATACGCATAAAAATTGATTTAGCATTAAATAAACAACAATGGTTGACGTGCCATAAAACCATTCCAAATTAAACCAATCTACCAGTTGCCTCACCAATGTTGAAAAAGCCAAGACAGCCCTATAATTTACGTATAGTAGGAGGTTTAATAGTCAGATGTATACTTTTCCCAAAGGTATTAGAGCCATTTGAAATGCAAATATCCTTGTTCAAGATTTACACACAGGTGGCTGTGTTCATTTCCTACGATAATAGCGATTGCTCGATGAGTGAAAGATATGTTTTATTCTTGAATAACGGAATTCTTCCACATAGAACTAATTCTTAGAAATTTCTATCTCGACTCAACTGGGGAGTTCTCATCCTCAAATCAAACACAATAATCGAGAAAGTAATATCGAAACAAAAAGAAAAAGTAAATTAATTCATATGTAATGAAGCAAATTCATTCATTCCAGTACGGTTTGAATATAATTAAATATTTTCGATCTCGGGAACAAAATCATTTGGAATTAGTGTAAATTATTAAAAGAAAAAAACCCAGAAAAAACTCTCATACCATTAATAATTTTCTTCACTTGCTCCGATTCATTCTCAGTTTTTTATCCTCGGTTTGCTGCATATTTCTTCGTTTGTCTGGGGTTTTCTTGGTGTTATTTTTTTTTAAATTTCCATTGATTGATTTCTAAGCGGTTTAAACTGTTAGCGAATTTTATTTTTATAATCTTCTCAGCTATAAAACAGTGACTAATTCATTATTTTACCAAATTTAGAAAAAAGATTTTAAGATTTAGAATTTTAAATTATGTTTTAAAATTTCAAAATAACTCTTGCTGTTATAAATTGAATTACTATGATCAAAAAAAATCTGGCAAGCAGTGCATGTGACATACGAAACTATAGGACAGGTGTTTCGGCTGTATTAGGTCTCATCAATATAGTATAACGTGATCTCCCCCGAATGAAGATCGAACCAGGGATCACATAATGCGGAGCCGAAAATCTACCACAGAGCTATTGGTCCACATGTCACACGAACAATCCTAAATTAACTAGATATGGGTAATGCGTGGCTTATTAGCCTGATATCTTGCAGTTTCATCCGTACTATTACAGAGGACACGACCAGCACCTAGTCTACGTCTTCACAAGAGGATGGAAGAGACACATCCGCATAATCCCAAACTCATGGCCAAAGAAATAGACATACATTCTTTTTTATTTGTAGATTGAGGAATTATACCATAAATTGAATTACCATAGCCAGAAAATTCCGGCAAGCATTGACATGGGGATTTTTTTTTTTTTTTTGGTCATGGAAATTCAATTTATAATATAATTCCTCTGTTCAAAAATTAAACTCTTGTGTTTTATTTAAATCGTTAACACGCAATTTCAAAACAAAATTTCAATATTTTCTTACAATTCACAAATATTAAAAGGATCAGGAAAATCTTGAAAAATTCAAAAGCACTCGCTTATTTTTGGTGACAATTCATTATGTACGTGACGACAAACGAGCAGGTAGAAAGATAAATAGATAGATAGATAGATATCGTAGACACAAAGGTAATGGGCCTTGGTGACTATTTCTCATTTATGAAATCTCTCTCTCTCTCTCTCTCTCACTGATGATGATTGGACTCTTTCAGTCTACTGCGTCAAATCAGCCTTTTTTTTTTTTTTTTGGCAGGACTGGCTCAGATCCACTTTTCTGAGAGTCCCGAAAGATCAGTTTCTGATTGGTCGGAAAATATTTTTATGGACCTTTATTTTTCTCTCGCGTTTGTCCCGGAAGCAGATGCATGGAGCCAGTTAAATTTTGGTCCGTCTTTGCTATATATGAGGTGGTTGGCAAGGTAAACGCTTCCGTTTGGGTATTTGAAAGAAGCTTTGACAGGTTACGACACCTGCTACTTGTAACGAAGGTAAATACACAATTACTTCTCCTCAAAGACTGGATTTCAATACAAATGCGCTAACAGCATTAGTTTGATTGGATCCAATGTTTCTTACTTTGAAAATCAGAATTCGAAAATCTGATCTTCGGCTCTGATAAGAAAAATTGTAATTTATTTTATACAATAACCCGCTTTTTCCCCTCAAACAATGAAAAAATATCTCCCAGGTCTTATATAAAAAATGAAGGTATCTAGTGGTCTTATTCCAGGAAATTATGTATGAAATATAGATAAGTGTGACTTTGTATTCTATGAAATGATGAACGATTGAAAAATTGTCAGGAATAGATTCACAGTTTCAACAAACTGTATTTACCATGAATATATTCACTTAAAGGTAAATCTAATACCGGCTTCATTGGCCAAGTGGGTAGTGTGTTCACCAATGGTCCGGTAGATCTGGGTTCAAAGATTTTAAAAACGGTACTTGATACCTCCTTGCTTAACAGCAATATAAAGTGAAGCAATCCAAAGAATGATTTAGTGAAGCAATCCAAAGAAAGTAGTGCCCTCCCCTACACCTTGGTGTAGTAGCTATTGAAAAGGGAGCCTTCTGGTCGCTCTCGACTAAGGTCACCAACTTTACTTACTTACATAGGTAAATCTCAAAACGTATTTGAACATTTCATACACCTCGGAAGCAATATCACATCAACTGAAAGCGATTTCAACACAGGCATAGGCAAAGCATTGACTGCTATTAACAGGTTATCGACCATACAGAAATCTGATCTCTCTTATAAAAATAAAACTGAAACTGTGTCAGGATTACTATAGGGGTGCACCACTTGGGAATCTAATGAAATACTGCGAGAAAAGGTGATGTGCAAGCTACACAAGAATAATGCGTACCTTTTGCACAAATACAACAGTTGTACGGCCACTTAACTCCTCTCTCACAAATAATCAAGTTAAAACGAACAAGACATGCAGAACACTGCTAGAGAAGTAAGGAGGTGCCGGTGGTGTAATGGTTATCGTCGTAGGAAATGGATACGACGAAACGAGTTCAAATCCTGGACGAGACTGATTGCGTTTCACATAGCACTAATACCCTTGGAAAAGGTATAAATCCAATTATTCTCCCTCCAGCTATAGGTAAGAAGTAGGACAGACTGGGTTCTTCAGCCCTGCTAAAGCAACTAGTCTCGGAGAAGGACAACTTTGAATTGAAACCTGTTAAACTCCGCTTAAAAATTGACCTTGTGTCATATCCTGCCCGAGCGGAGGGGTTGGGTAAATATGTCTAGAGAAGTAAGGATAAAATTCCTGTGATGTTTTTTTTTTCATTCTTGCTGGGTGGTTAATTGTCTTTTGTACACGTGGTCTCAGAGAACCACATCCCCAGGCATTACCTGCTTTGCATGATTGTGTTGATTGCTCGGCGTTTGAGGTGCCCAGATAGTCAAAGTTAAGTTTGTTTTTTTCAAACAGCCACGCATAAGTCTTGATTCCTGCGTAGTTCACGCCATAATATGATCTTGTGCCACATTCTAGCTTGGTGGTAAATCAGATATATGCCGGACCAGTAAAAACTTACATTCACCATCTCTGTGCGGATACTAGATGCTGCTTAGAAGATTTGCCAAGATCGAAGACCAATAAAACCGGAAGTTGTGTGTGTGTGTGTGTGTGTGTGTGTGTGAGAGAGAGAGAGAGAGAGAGAGAGAGAGAGAGAGAGAGAGTCAGAATAATCCATGCTATCGGCGCCTCTTGATGATGATGCTAGTGTGTGATTTGTAAACAAATTATTGATCTGTCGTAAATGTTATACTTCTCTAGTAAAACACAAGTGTAAATGATCTGAAAATTTACGGAAAACGAACTTACTGATAACCTGAAGGATTTTCTTTCCAACAGTCATTGTTTACGGTACGCGTGTAATAATCCATTAATGACGCTTTTTAATTGATCAAATTGCAGAGTTTGCATATGACAATGTAACGCCAACAACTGCACGAGTTAGTTATGTCAGTCAGAAGCTTATTTGTTCACGCATACGTGCGTCTCTTAAAAGAACAATTGTGTATATGCCAGCGCTTCTCGGTAAGACATACAATAGAAGTAAAAGAAAGAAAGAGATGAACTGGTTCCGGGAAGAAAGATTAAGGATATATTGAATAAAGAAAAGAAGGAAAATAAGAATAAGTAATTAAGATATAAAGACAGGAAAAAGAAAGAACAGATAAGGGAGCAAAAACTGCAGATTTGATTTGTGAAAATAAAAAAAAATAGAGAGGAAATATTGTATGACTGCCAGAAAGAAAGAAAGAAAGAAAGTGTAAAAAAAGAAAGAAAGAATTTAAAAGAATGTGACGAAGAGAAATTGAATGAGTAAATAAAAGAGATAAGGAAGAGAATGATAAAAGATGAAATATGAAAGAAAATGTTAAATTAGGAAAATAAGACGACAAAAGAAAATGAAGTAACTTATAAATGACTGAGGGAAAGATGGAAAGAAAAAATGAATGATTAAAAGAAAAAATCAGGAAGAAGAAAGAACAGACGAGTGGATAAAAATGCTTACTGAATAATTGAAAAATAAAGAAAAAGAGAGGATATAATGTATGATTACATGACAGAAAAAAAATAATAGGACAAAGAAAGAAAGGGAGAAAGAAAGAAAGAAAGGGAGAAAGAAAGAAAGAAAGAAATGATAATTAGGTGGAAAGAGAAAGAAAAAGTTGTGAAAAAAGTTGTAAAAGAAGAAATAGGGGAAAAATAAACGAGATAAGGAAAAAAATGATAAAAGATGACAAAATGAAAGAAAATGAAAAATAGAGTATAAGGGAAATAATGAACGAGGAAAATAAATTGAGTTAAGAAAAAGAAATTCCTGAGCGGAAGAAGTTTAGACATTATAAGAAATTCATTAAAAATAAAAGAAAATTAACGAGAAAGAAAGAAAACAATGATTAAGTACTGAAAGATAACGAAGAATAATAAATAAATGATTGCGGGAAAATTTTAACATAAATAAGGAATAAGTTACTGAAAAATAAAAACAAACGCGTAAATAAAAGAATTAAAATAATCAATTAGTTAATCAATATATGAATTAATGAAACTAAATAAAGAAAATGAGTAATGAATAAATAAGAAAAACAGAAAATAATGAATGAGAAAAAAAAAGAGCGTCCGAAGCATAATACACACTTTGAACACAAAAAAAGAAAGAAAAATGAAGTAACTTATGAAAAATCTAAGAAAATAATTATAAATTGATTGATGGGTTTTAACGGCGTATTAACCCTTACTGAATTTTAGGGAATTGCGTATATTCTGTGTTCATATTTACATTTTTGTGTACTTGTTTTATAAGAGATTTTTAATACACA
Organism: Sepioteuthis lessoniana; assembly: GCA_963585895.1. Taxonomy (NCBI): domain Eukaryota; kingdom Metazoa; phylum Mollusca; class Cephalopoda; order Myopsida; family Loliginidae; genus Sepioteuthis; species Sepioteuthis lessoniana. The sequence goes on from CAUZXS010001525.1 coordinate 100,651, forward strand.
TTTTTAGTTGATATCAAGTATTCCTCTGTAATACAAAGAATATTTAAACAGGAAGGGACCCTAACAAGAACTGAAACTCAGAATGGACTTGAGAGTAATGGCAACGAAGGAATATTCCATGCTTTTTTGAACACAAGACCTGGAGCTACACAATCAGATACAGTCTAGTGTCACATCCAGGACACTGTTCTTTTTAATGAAGGTTTTACTCCGCTGCAAGAAATACAGTCAGTATATATTAAAATAAATAAATAAACAGAATATCATACACAATTCTATTTTTTTCTTCTTTGTTCATTGATTTCTTAAGATTGACATCTTCCTGTTTTTATGCATATCTTTTTCCGGTAGATGTGGTGTTGGTGCAACATATAATTTCTTCACTTATATAAAACGTTTATGCACGCACCGGATATGTCTGAAACGGATTCCAGTGGAACTCAAGTACCCAATTCGTCATCAGTGCTTAGAACTCGTCATTGACTTGTCCCCTCATTGAATTACTCACCTCGGGTGGTGTAATGGTTAGCAAGCTAGGCTAGCAAACCTTCACGAGTGAGTTTAATTCTCGTTGGGTATCCCATTCATGCAGCTTTGTGCCACATCTAAGCAAAAAGCTTAGTAAATTACGACTCATTGGATTGTGAAAACATCCTGAACAGCTTTCATGGCCCCGTCGGCTGAGGCTGTGGAATACACCGACTGCACCTCTGCAGGGGTGTAAGATTCCCCCAACGAGTGTGACCAAGTATGACACTAAACAATCTGATGGTGAGGTGCCAGTAATGCTGGAGCTTTGAGAAATTCGGAGTACCTGTTTTTCACCATCGCTCCCTGGTCCACTCTGGCTAGGTGAGGTAGTTCCTGATAAGGTCCTATCTATGGGTCCAATAGAAATAAACTGAGTACTTATGCTAAACTGAATTGCTTAAAATAGAACTGTTTATATGTTCAAAAGTGGATTCGGCATTAAATAACCTACGATGGTTGATATGCCATAAAAACAAAACAAACCATGAACAGCTTTCGGGTAGTACAGTCTTTAACTTTAAATTAACTAAACACAATTCATATACGACACGTTGCTTCCGTTGCTGTGTTCCAAGGTTATATTTGCACAATCAGCTTTTAAACTGCCATTTTGATCTCTCTCGATATTGCTTTCGATTAATTGATGTAAATGGCATGTCAACCAATCTGGGGTTATTTTATGCCAAAAGGTTTGAAAACTGTGTACATTGTATGTTTATATTTACATTCTTTTGTGTAGTTACTTAGTTTTTTGTCTAATTCATCATGCATTTCTATTGAACATAAATTATGTTTAAACCGATCTGTTTGACCTAAAGAAAGGACCCAAACAGGTACGACCACAACAAAGAGGTTCTCCACACTCTCCACATCGCCAGAACTCAAGCTTCACAACCAGATACAGTTTAATGCCATATCCAGGACATTTCCATTTTAATGAGGTCCAACCAATCTGAAGATCTAGTCAACGTATTTTAAGCCCGTCTAACAGTGCATGTCGGCTTGTAAATGATGTGCGTAGATTTCATGAAGTTGAAAATTCTTAAATTCGCCTCACCTCCGAAAGAGTTAACTTTAAAGCTGTTAAAAAAGAAGACATGGAAACTTGCATGAAATTTATGATTATAGCATATGAATAATTAGTAACAAGCCCAGTTAGACCGCGCCTATGAATAAACTGAATAATTGGATAGAAGACAGAAAGAAAGAAAAAAAGAAAGAAAGAAAGAAAGAATAATCAATGGAGGAATACAGGAAAGAGAGAAAAACATTATCTTTTCTTTGATTTAATAGGTTTCAATTCAAAATGGAAACCTTCCCGATAGCTATGGCTAATCAAAATAATAATCATATTTAATTTTTATCGAATTCTATTTTGACCAGAAAAATAAATTTTTGGATCAAATGAATTTTTTTTAAGTTCTTTACTTTTTATTGATCAATCTCTCAAAACATTAATTAATGTGTTTAAATAATCGATAAGTTTCGTTTAGATATCTTCTAGTCATTAAATAGATTATTCTGGAACACATATATATATATATATATATATATATATATATATAAACGCGCAAAACGTGATTATCTCTCGAAAAGAATTAGAACTGAAATAAATGTTCTCCATGATTTTACGAATAAAAGTTTCATAGTAGCTTTATAGTGAAGCGATCACGATTCAACCGAATGATTTTTCTCAAACATTCTTATCTCAGTACACACACACACACACACACATATATATATATATATATATATATATATATATATATATATATATTGTAACAGTGTTGATTGTCACTATCTCACTTTGGAGAGTGCTCAATATATGTGATAGAGCTATTATATAACAATAATAAGTAAATATATATTAGTTTTTACATATATTTAATACATCATCATGCCGTGCTGCACGGATCTCCCTGACCCTCTCCCGTCACCCGTCTCTATCGTCTACCATTCCCGGTAGGTCTTCAAGGAGCATGTCTGCGACCACAGGTTTCATGACGTCATGAAACCTGTAGTCGCAGACAAGCTGCTATTAAATATGTATAAAAACTAATATGTATTTACTTTTGTGGAGAGTAGAGTGGTTTCAAGTATTGCAATTTCCATCTCATAATTCTTTTCAGCATTCATTTATTTGCTCTGAGGTTAAAGGTTTTGAGTATTTCTCTCGAATACTAATTATTCAATTTGATATAAATCATTTGTTCGTACACATTCAAATGGTTTGAAGTATTTCCATTTAATATTAATAATCAAATTACATATTGATCACTTGTTTGTATGCAGTTAAAATTTTTCAAGAATAGAAAATGAAAAATATTTTTATTTAACCCATAGGTGGGACCCTAACAGGTACTAACACTCTGGGCCCAAGTGGACCAAGGAGTCATGTCAATGAAGGGTTACCTCACCTTCTCCAGAGCTACAGGACTAAAGCCTCGCTTATCAGAAGCGGTTTACTATCATGTAAAGAACACTCATTAGTCGGTGAGAATCTTACCCCTCTGCAGTAATGCAGTCTATATATTTTACAATCCCAGCGGACTAGGCTACGAATGACGATTAGAGAGAAATGAAAAAAGAAGATTAAGAAAATTATTTCAATGGAACGTTAAAAATATAAATAGTCATTATTACGAGGTGCATAAGATAAGTTTCCAGACATTTTTTCGTACGGACATTTAAAATTGTCATAGACACTTGAGAATTCAGTATGTTATTGCTAGACATCTTCTGAGATGACTGACAAATTTTTATGATTTCAGGTTCAAATTAACTGCTACAGCAGCAATTGGAATACACCTTACTAAAGCCTGATTGTCACCGCTGGTGAATTTCAAAAATGCAATCTGACACTTTAGAAGAATAATATGCAATAAAATTCTGTTTTAAACTTGGGAAAAATGCCACAGAAACCTGTGGAATGCTTCAGACTGCTTTTCAACCCTTTTGCATGAATCGAGCATCAGTTTTCTAGTAGCATAAAAGATTCAAGGAAGGCAGAGAGTCTGTGAGGGATGATGAGAGGTGTGGGAGAAGTAATGAAGTCAATAGACCAGAGTTGATTGGCCAAAGGGTTAGGTTTAGTGTTAGGGTTACTATGTTGAGGCTTAAAGGGAGTTCTGGAAGAGATTCCGTTGGAAGAGGCCAGCACTCTTCAAATCGGGTCAGTGGCATTTCCACCAGGACAATGCACCCGTCCACATCTCCATCCTTGTCATAGACTATTTGACCAAGATGGGCATCAAGACAGTTCCTTAACCTCCCTATAGTTAGAGACCTTGCTCCCTGTGACTTTTGGTTATTCCCTAAGCTCAGAGGCTGTCGTTATGAGACAACTGATGAGATGAAAGAGGCTGTGACGAAGGTCATTGACACGCTCACACTAGAGGACTTCCATGGAGCCTTCCAGAAGTTGTTGCAACGGTAGAACAAGTGCATTGCAACCGAAGGAGATTATTTGAAGGGGAATAGAATTTCATGAGTGTACTATTAATAAAAATGTCCTTACGAAAAAAGTCTGGAAACTTAATCGTATGCACATCGTATAATCAAACATGTACAAATTAATCAAATTTTTCCATTAAATAACCCATAAGGGATTATTCTGATTCGTTCCAACCTGAAGCTTCCCCCGTGGCGTTATGGTTAAAGTACAGGACTGGGATCTCAAAGTAAATAAATTAAAACTCATGTCGTTCTATTGCATTCACTTCCTCTGCGTCAAATTTATACATTTCAAAAAGAAAAAACGGCAGACAAAAATGTTGTTTTACAAATTTCCTTCAGTCTCCAATGTTAGAATCAATAAACATTGATATATCTTGCTCTGTCGGCTGGGGCTGTAGAATACTCCGACAACACCTCTGCAGAAGGGTAAGACCCCCCCTCCCCAACGTGTGTCCTGGATATGACACTAAATAGTAATGAGATTCCAGTAATGCTGGAGCTTTGGGGAATGCAGAGAACCCCTTCATTGCCATCACTCCCAGGTCTACTCTGGCCCAGAGTGGTAGATCCTGATAGGGTCCTATCTATGAGATAAATAGAACTAAACTGCGTATTTACGCTAAGCTGAATTGTTTAATATACAACCGTTTTGACATTTAATTGTGTGTAAGCAAAATCTACACTCATACTAAACTGATTTGGCTGAATTAGAAACTGTTTTACAGAACGGAATAGCTTAGATTTTGACAATTGAACTGTTTACGCATGCTAAACGAAATTGTTTGAAATATTTGATAATTTGAATTATAATGGATTTGGCATTAAATATCCTACAAAGGTTGATATGCCGTAAAACCCAAACAACCAACTAATTGATATATCAATACCGACAAACCAAAGAGAAGACCACTGAAAACAGTCAAAATGCAACCAAAGTCAATCACTTTAAACGAATTAATTTAAAACTAAACACTGCTTATGCCATCTTACGACAAAATCCCATTAACTTTTCAGGTAATTTAGATATATATTTTAAGTATTGCTTGATTGGACAAATGTATTAATACGTTTCTATAACATTCTCTTCTATTGTATCATCATGCCGATTGCCGACAGTGAATATTCATTCTGTCATTAAAATAATTTATTGATCAATGTTGTTAAAATTGCAATTGCAAATAGTATGAAACCGGCAATTATTTGTTAAGTTTTATCTGATTATATTTTTAAGTACTTCAACATCGCTTATTGGGTGAAATTGTCGTGATCAGTAGCAATTCAGTTCGTTACAATTTTGTAAAATTGATGCTGCATAGCGACCAGAAGTTGGTATTTATTCATAGTGGGTCTCTTTGATGTGCCGACCACCCTAATATACATTGTCAAATCTCCTGAGTCATGTTGATTTACATCGTAACAGGACAGAAGTAGATTTATTACTCTGGCAATATTCGTTCATGATAAATAAGCAACAAGGCTCTCGTGCATCATTTTAAACCTGGCAACCGTCCTGTTTTTCAATTACGAAGACAGGGGCTGTGTTGAGCTGCTGTTGGTTTGAAGAAGTAAAAAAATATATATATTTATATATATATATATATATATATATATATATATATATATATATATATATATATATATATATATATATATACGGAAACGTGACAAAATAAAAGAAGTATTATTTATTCAAAAGAGGAAACGGAAACAGTCTAAGCTTTTTGCAGTCAGGAACAGAAACGGTAGAGATAAACAAAAAAGCGAATAACACATTTCGGGAAAAATAGGAAATGAACGCAGCCTAACCTACTCAATGATATTTAATAGCAAACACAAAGCAAACAATAATTTCGTGTGACGGCGATTGTCAAAGTAAAAAAAAAAGATATTACCCAATCGGTTTAATTTTTTTTTTTTTTTTTTGGGTATTTACCCAATGACGATGATGCGACACAAGGTTATTTTTAAGCAAGGTACAGATGGTTTGAATTCAGAGTTTTCTTTCTCCTTGACCACTAAGATCCAAAACTAAGTCTGCTGTACTGCCTACTAACCAGTTATGAGTCGATAGTAAGGTAGACTGGGCCATTTAGCCTTGGTACGGCAACCAGTCTAAGTGAAGGAAAATGTATGTCGCATCCCGCGCGTGGAAGACGGTATGCGTAAATATAGACTTGTATATAATACATAGTAGGTAAATTAGCGCAAACTGGTATTATAAATATTTACTTAGGATTATAATTGTTTATACATAATTATTATCATTAGTTATATGAAGCCGCAAAATTGCAAGTAAAAAGGATTTCAGTATCAAATAACCCAATAAGTGTTGAGATGCTGTTAAAAAAGCAGCCAGCTATTCGCTTCTCCGTGAAAAATTCTGGTAAGCCTTCAATCTATCTATCTCTATGTGTGCGCATGCGCGTGCGTGTATCTTCTTTATTAACTATCTAAAGTTAGTCTGTTGATCATCTATCTACCTATATATATCAAAAACAAGTTCGTTATCTATCCTATTTACCAACCCCTCCGCTCGGGCAGGATATGACTCAAGGTCAATTTTTTTAAGCGGAGTTTAACAGGTTTGAATTCAGAGTTTTTCCTTCTCCTAGACTGGTTGCCTCAACAAGGCTGAAGAACCTAGTCTGTCCTACTATTTACCCATAGCTGGAGGGAGGATAATTGGATTTATACCTTTCCCAAGTGTATTAGTGCTATGTGAAATGCAATCAGTCTCGTCCAGGATTTGAACTCGAGTCGCCGTGTCCATTTCCTACGACGATAACCATTACACCACGGGCAAGTTCGTTATCTTTATCCACCTAGTCTATTGATATCTATCTATCTATCTATCTATCCTAATGACCAATTTGTATACTTTCTAACATACTGACGATTTCCATTTCAATCGATTTAACTGTTTTTTTATTTACATCATTTATTTAATCTAATTTTGGTATGTTTTATAAAATTTCTCAAAATGTTGTTTATGTACTTGTTCACCCAACTCTCTAGGAACACCTGAAATATGAATTTCGCATCAGTTCCATTTCCATGCAGTTTATTCTGCAAATTTATGTTTTCAGAAAAAAATGTTTGGGTCGATATGAACACGTTTGTAACACAAAGAGGTTTCAAGTTAGTTGTGAGTTGAATGCCTTCCGGCTTGATGTTGAATTTGAATTTATATCACTCAACAACGTTCCTAACAATGTTCACCTAAACCTCTAAGCACTTCATAGGATATTGTACGTATGCACACAAAATTGCTTATGCAGACACACATCGTATACACAAAGATGCCAACGGAAACACACCCATTCACATGGTCAATTTTTCTTTATACAAACCATTAACAAATATATATATATTCATATATATATATATATATGTGTGTGTGTGTGTGTGTGTGTGTGTCAGTGAGAATTCTACAGCGGGATAAATTATATATATATATATATATATATATATATATATATATATATATATATATATAAAATTTACAGAATTACATTTAAAAGCAAACGCCATAATTTTCAACGGCAAAGACGTCCTTACACAGTAGTAATTTGCTAAAACAAAAGTTACATCACTTTTGTAATAGATTCTCCCCTGATGATGGCCCAAAGTCGGGCAGAAAGTACAAGGGATACATACAACTATGGACAATACCTAAATCAATTCGCCCCGAATACGATAAAAGTAATACGGGAATTCGAACGGATCCAGAAGAAAATATGTAGGCATAAAATGTCTATTATGTTTAATGAAATTTGCATTTATATATATATACGTAGTTCATTAGATGGTTGTGTTTTCTATCCAATAGAAGACATGATATTAATAGATATAAAATAATAGTAAGAAATATATATTTACTCAACCTTTCCGTCACGAAGGGAATGTAAAAAAAGGTCAACTCATAAGCGGGGTTCAGTTAATTTCAATTTAGTTCTCTTTCCACAATGCTTAACATACTCAAACTGAAAAATAAGTCTGTCTCGCTATTTTCCCATTGCTCTTAAGAGAAACGATACATTCGTGCCTTTCTTAAAAGCGTTAGGGCGAAGTAAAGCACTAATAGCCTCATCCGGGATTTGAACTCGGTTAGCCGATTCCACTTCCGTTGACAGTGGCCGTTATGCCAAACGCGACTCCAACACTCCCCGCGTCATTCGCCTCTATCATCATCCATCGCTTCCGGAAGGGTTTCTAGACTACCTCCTGTGTCCGTCTTAAACTATATATATATGTGTGTGTGTGTGTGTTAATCGTGTATATATTCTGTGCAAATATACTTTTTAAAGGTTGGTGTAGGAAGAAACAAAAAAGTTGAGAAGCTTAAAGAGGCATAGAAAAAAAATTAATAAATAAGTACTTCATTTCCTAATTCGCGTATACGTTATTTATATCCATCTATTATCTTTTTATTCTATGCAAACAACTGTTCAGTTCAAAGATTTTGAACATGAGATGCAGGACAAAAGCAGGGGATTTACATCGTAAATCCATCTTACTGTCCCCTTTAACGTGACTGCTGAATCGCAGGGTGAAGGAAGGGTTAAGATAGAGATTGGCATGAGGTCAAATCGACAGAAAGCCAAGTGAATCTGGTTGTTCTCTTTTGATCTTACCACACTTTCTTTCGGCCCGATGTGTCCGTATTTGCTTCAATATTATGTAAGTAGCCAATGATTGCTATTCTCGGAAAGGAATTGTCTAACTAATACAGCTCAGCATAAGAGATCGAACAGATATCAAATCGACTAATTCTTCAATATGAATTGATAGATTGACATTTACCTAAACGTAAGGAGCAATATTATTGATTAATAATCGCCTTTACAACGATTTTTAAAAAGACCACCATTAAATTTTCATTATTACGTATAGATTCTAGGCATCTTAGTTACAATTAACACATTTACATTGGGTTTTTTTCTTGCAAAATCTAGATGTGAACTACATAAGCATACTACTAGCTATTCTGAACAAATCCTGGAAGCAACATCCTACGTAACTACAGCGGTACGGCCAATTACCTATCATCTCAAAACCCATCTAAATAGGACGAACAAGATATATGGGAGACTGCTGGAGGAACAAAGCCGAACTCAGAAGTAACGTTTCGTCCATGGACCCCATCACATGGACACACAAGTGTTGATGGACAAGCAAAAACCTATTTATATCAGTTCTTTGCGGATACAGGATGTAGTTTGGAAAACCTGCCGTCAGCGATGGATTATAGAGACGTATGAGGAGAGAGAGTTAGAGAAATCCATGCATTCAACGTGACTTGATGATGATGATGATGATGATGATGATGATAACATTGTTATACTTAAAGTGAGGCCCCGGAAATGGATATTAAATATGATCGAGTAATGTTCAAATATTCTCGTCTGTCAAAGACTTGGCAGTTTCTAAAATCTACTAGTTGCAATTTTTTTAATGTATTATCTCAAGTTTTGGTCCGGCAAATTCATCGCTTTCCTTTAAGAACAAATTGAACCTGGTATTTACAATCCATTTGTATAAGTATAGTTGTAATTCTACCAAGTTGCAAATGAGATGTAAATTCCAGTCAGAATTAGACGTTTTGAATTTTTGGGTAAAGAAATCTAATGCTTTGTTCATTATTTTTGTCTTCAGAAATACAGACTCGGTTTCATAATTTTTGAACAAACCTCGTATTTATTAAATGGGCATTCAAAGCAAATATAATTTCATCTTTATCTGATGAGATTATATTTATTATCTAGTCTAGACTTAATATCCTTTGTTCAAATTGTCAAGCAGGGCCCTCATATGTAAGTTTATATCCCCTAAATCCGCATATTTTTTCCTTGTGGTGAAATTTCGCTTAATGAAACAAAACAAATGCATAGACCTGTTTGCGATGAGGATAGCAACTGCACAACTCTGCATTTTACTAAAAGTATTGAGAATTGATAATTAAATGTCAAGACTTATAATCTTTTGTTTAGGTCGATATATTGTTCGTCTTCTTCGCTGTGAATCAAAAAAAAATTTGCTTCGTAATTTTATCTGCCAATTACTAAACGAATTTTATTATGAAATCATCCGATGGGGTATTTATGGTTTTTTATTTTAATCATCTTTTTTGGTTTTTGATTTTTACAAAACTTATGGGGCTTTCTAGAGTGAATATTAAATTTGGTCTTTATTAGAAATCACCTAAGAAAAGAAGGTAATTAAAGTCTTCATTTGGGGGTCAGGCACTGTTTCGACACTATTGCATAATTACCACTATACCTAGAATGCGCCAGCTGTAATTTACAATACCTCAAGACTCAGATGTTTTTTCAAAGATATCATGGGAAGGCCACATAAGATGCACCCACTTCATATACTCTTGTATTTTCAGTTTTACAGAAATGAAGATTTACTTCCACAATGTAGTATTTAAATTTGGTGAACACAATGCTGTTGCTTAACCTTAACAAAGTGTGTCTGCTTTTTGAGGACACTTCTTTAAAGTGCTGTAACTTTCTATTATGTTTTCTTTTCTTTTTCTGGTAAACAATCGCAGACATCGGGTAAACTCACCAGATGAACATTCACGCTGAAATCGGTCTCTTTAAAAGCGCCGCATATTAATATCACAATCCCTGAAAATTGGCAGATCCTTCGTTGTCAAAGTTCAAAAGAAGCTGGGAGCTGCCGACGGAAATCCAACGTCAGCATTTAAATGCAAAACGCACGTACACAGTCCTTATATAATCAGAACACATCTTTGTACGTAAAGTCCGAAAAATAATTGATAAAAAAAAAACGCTAATCAGAGCCATTGCGAAGGAACTTAAGATAATAGAATGCACCATCGGAAGACTGGGCATGAGAGTATCCGGCACAATATGTGGAGGACACACACACACACACACACACACACACACACACACACACACACACACACATATATATATATATATATATATATATATATTTATATCAGTCCCTCCACACGATCAGGATGCGACACAAGATAAGTTTTTAAGTGGAGTTTGCTTGGATTTTAATATAGAGTTTTCCCTCTTCTAAGACCGGTTGTCAAACCAAGGTTAAAGAGCACAGTCTTCCCTATAACTTACTTATAGAATAAGGAAGGATATTTGGATTTATACCTTTTCCAAGGGTACTTGTGTTATGTGAAAGGCAAACAGCCTTTTACAGCTTTTGCAGTCGGATTACCGTGTCTATCTCCTTCGACTATAACCATTACACCACGAGCGCCTCCTCAGGATATGGAATAGGCTTAAAAATTGAGTTTTTGTCGTATCCAGAGTGTGTGTAGGGGTTGGATTAATATATATATATATATATATTAACGCAATGAGAGTACACATACACACACACACACACACACACACACACACACATATATATATATATATATATATATATATATATATATCTTCGTAGTATAAAAGTTATGGTCATTGGAAATGGACATGGCGTCACGCGTACAAACCCTGTTTGCATTTAACTTAACCTAAATACCCTTGGGAAAGGTGTTAATCCAATTATCCTTCCTCCAGCAGTGGGTAAATAGGTGGACAGACTCGGTATTCTAAACTTGTTTGGCAACCGGTCTAAGACAAGGAAGACTTTGAATCCAAATCTGTTAAACTCCATTGAAAAATTTACCTTGTGTTGTATCGTGTTCCTGCCGTAGGGAAATACACATTTATATATGTATATATAGGATAATGGAATAAAATTTTAAATTGCTCTTTTCCCGTTAGATTGACGGAACCTACAGAATAGTGAGACATCTCACGCCATCTTTTAAGCGCTGTTAACATTTGAATGGAGCATGATATCAGAAAGCTCTAGATTAAATGCAAAGCTTGAAGCAAAGAATTGGATCAGACACTGGTAGGATCGGATAAGAATACCAGAGTCCAAGAGTCGCCAAAACTCAGAGTAAGTTTCATCTGTTTCGAACTTATTTCGTAGAAACTGACATTGCATGTGATTTTGACGCACGCCTGAATTGTGGCGTCGTGTTTGCTTAGGGGTTAAGATTCTGGATAGGAAGGAGATAAATGAGTAGATACGAAATTCCTGAGAGAAATAAAAACAGTGAACGACATGGAGAGATATATACACTGTTAGGCATGGGAAAATGTAGACGTATCAGATGAGTTCAGAATATATAGACACATACGAATCAATAGAATAATGGATTGATGCGTATTCAGTCGCCTTTTGGCGTTCTTTGAGAAAATAACCAATCACGTGAAAGTGAAACCAAGCAAATTTTCTCATATCCTGAGATCTCTTTAATGAAATCAATAGAAGAGAGACACCTACAAGAACGTCATATTGATAGCAAAGAAGCAATTTTGGGTATCGACACACACACACACACACACACACACACACACACACACACACACACACATACATACAGTAGGGTGAAATAAATATTCGTACAAATGAACATTTTCATTTTTTTCTTTCAAATTGTGTATGAACAAAAATGTTATGTACATTTACTGTATAAAGATATATTCTACTAATATGTGTAAGTAAACTTAGGTTAAAATTGATTTTTACAACTTCCTGGTGACATTAATATTTCACGTTGGACCATATGGAAAACATTAAAATGTTGCCCTAATGTTGAATATTCAAATGGACAAAAAGCTCTTTCAAGGAAGGAACATCACATAAAGGCAAGATATAGTTGGGCAAAAAAGTACGTCTCGTTCGGAGAAAAATGGAGTGATGTTGTATTTACAGACGAGAAAAAATAGAATTTAGATGGTCCCGAGGCGTTCCATAGCTTAATGGCATTTATTCATTTTCATGCGTAAAAAAAGTAATCGTACAGTGCAACATTGTTGCAATATTTTTCTAGATTGTTCCAATAAGGCTAACAGTACCCATAGTTAGCATTCGAAAATGTTTCAATAGTGTTATCAATACCCATAATTAGTCTTCTAGAATGTTCCAATAATGGTATGAGAAACTATAGTTAGTCTTAAAATCCTAACCGGAACTTTCTGCAATTGCTTGTCGTACAAGAAGGTTCCGATCTTGGCAAGAGCTAAAGAATTGAGTAATTAACAAAAACACTGATTGTTAAGCTTAGGAAAGATGGAGAAAGTTTTAGAAATATCTCAAGCAACCTGACTATTCCTTTTACTACGATAAGTTCATTCATTGCAAGGTTTAAAAGACGTAACACTGTTGGAAACAAAAAAGAACAGATGCTCCAAGGAAGAATAATAAAAGATTATCAAGAAAATTAGGACGCCTGATTAATCAAAATCCAAAGGTTACGCGTGAAGAGCTGCGTTGATCAGGATGTAGTGTGACCAAACGAACAATGTGTAATGAAATGCTGAGTAATGGTGTAAAGTCACGGAGACCAAAGAAAACTCTTCTCCTATTGAAACGACATTGAGATGCAAGGTTTAAATTCGTAAGACAGGAAAAGGAAAATGAGAATTCATTTTGGGAAATAGTATTACGAACAGATGAAATTAAAATTGAGTCGTTTCGTCATAATTATTGAAATCGCGAGGAGGAAAGATGGTGAAACCTACTTAGTAAAGAACATGGTAACAATTGTCAAATTTGGCAGGGACAGTATAATGATTTGGGGATGTTTTTGAGCCAAAAGTGTGGGCAAAATATCAGTAATATACTAAAGTACACTTTGGTGCACAAATAAAAGGCAACCAAGAAAAAAAGCAGAAATTTGGATTGATCCACTTTTTCTTTCAAAAATTTATATTTTATAAATGCATTTAGTAATAAAATTATCTATTAAAAGTTTTTTTGAAAATTTTTTTTCTATGATTATTATTTAAGAAATTATTAAAATTAACATGTTGCAAAATAGATAAGGCCGCTTATGAATTTATCAAATGAAACAAATTAACTCACTGATTTTTATGATAAGATTAATTTTTACATAAAAATTAGCAATAAAAATTAAAAATAAATTATGGGACGTGGCAATTCTTTTACAGATCATGAGAAAGGAATGATCAATACTTTTGAAAAAGATAGGCATTCTCAACGAGAAATCGTCCAGAAAATCAACAGATCAAGGTGTGCAGTGAATAATTACATAAAAAATAAGAACAAAACCCCCAATAAGATCCCAGGTAGGCCAGAAAAACTCAGTCCAAGGAATAAACGGGCCATTGTCAGAGATGTTAGAAAATTCGTAAAATCCGTTTCTCAAATTCAACTTCCTGGTGACATTAATGCTTCACGTTCGACCATATGGAAAACATTAAAATGTTGTCCTAATGTTGAATATTCAAATGGACAAAAAGCTCCTTCATGGAAGGAACATCACATAAAGGCAAGATATGGT